>RJWH01000159.1:0-238949 GCA_004363575.1 Solenodon paradoxus | reverse complement strand
TTCTGGTAACAGTAACTGATAGGAATAATACTGATAGCAATAAGAATGTGGTCAACTTTTGTGGAGTGCTTTTAAAGGCTGGGGACTGTTCTTTGCACAGAACATATGCATTTCTTCTATTTAAATTTTTAAAATATATTTTACAGAGTACATTTTAACAATGAAATTCCTTGTACCTGTCATCTAGCTTCAAAAATTACTAACATTTTGTCTGTCTTTTTTATCTGTTCCCTCAACACTTGTTAAATGTGATGTTCTACTGCATTGTTCTCGAAATATCTCAGTATTTATCGCTAATAACCAGAGTTACATTATTTTACCTAATTAGTAATAATCCCTTGCTGTGTTCTGGTACTCTGTTTATAGTTTTCTTCAGTTATCTCCAAAGTATCATTTTAGAGTTGGTTTGTTTCAATCTGCATCTAAACAAAGTTTGAGCATTACATTTAGTGGCTGGGTCTCCCAAGTCTTTTTGAAAAAGGAATGTAAACTCTTCTATTGTCTTTCTCCTGGGAGGTATTGACCCATTTTCATGAATAAAAACATTTTATCTAGAATTATGCCAATATTGATGAAGATATCTTTTCTAGAGTAAATTTATTAAGCCATTTTAAGTTCTCGATTAAACAATGAAATTAAGCCTTATTCATTTTTGTAGCTTAAAAATACCTGCTATTTTGAATTTTCAACACATTTTGTTTCAGAATCTTTTATACACTATGAAAATCAGTAACATAAAATAGTACCACCTAAACAGGACTCTGCACATGGTTACTACATGATTCCATATAATTCTTTGGTTTTCATTCCATGTATTATAGGTTTATTGTGATGCGGGACTTAGTTTTTCGTAGCAGAAATTAGTAAATGTTTGTTGAGGTATTTAATATTGAGAGACTGTGATTATTTTATTGCCAAAATCAACTAATGTGTGAATTTTGCTAATTAATCGTCTGAACTGAGCCCTGGCAACATCAGAAATACAGCATGTTGCTATGCCAGCAGGTTTGCCTAATGTCTGTGAAGGGAGTGAACAGTTTGTTCAGAAATTTTCTTGTATGTCCCCAGCTGGTAGTGGCAGCAGGCAATTTGATAACTAAGTGTACTGTGCTTCATGTGGCTCCAGCAGCCTGGGAGTCCCAAGGCTGAAATACTTGGTTTCACCAAGTAAAATGACACTCATATTTATTTTATGTTATATTATTTTGTATCCCTTCTCAAACCCCTTACTTAGCGAAATTGCTTGAATTACAGTCTGGAATTCTTGGCCATTCTGTCACATTCTCTCTACCATTTAGTTTGCTCATCTAGTGTTTCTTAGTATTTTTCTTATGTTCACTTTGAATCTGCATTTTGTTCTTGCAGACACATTGATGTTTTTTCTCCCACAATGTTTATCATGACTCTGTTGGTCATATTTAATGACCATGTTACCCAAAAGTGTGTCTTTGTGATTTATAACTACTCAGTGTTTCAAAGGGAAGTTGTAGGGTTGTGGATTTTATTATTCCTGTTTGAAAAGGATGTTATGACCTTGACAGGAAATTTTATAAGTGTTTTTAGACCCATCCAGACAAGTAGTGCAACTGAAATATATGTCTTCTCATCTGGCTTCTGGGTATTTGTTGGCTTTGTTATAGGGAACTAATTTATGCAAATGTTTAGGATAAATTACTTTCAGTTTTAATGTATTTTTTTCTGATTTTTATAAGTAATATATGTTCTCTGATTTGTATAAGTAATATATGTTCTCAGAGAATTTGGAAAATAAATGTCTAGTTATATAGCTGCAATCTCTTATTGTTACAGGGTTAAAAAATATTAAACTGTGATATGTTTTAGAGATTAGGTTGTCTAAGCTTTATTTAAAATGAACGGATCTCTGCTTTGATGGTTGTAGAAACGTTCACCTGAAAGTGACTAAACTGGGATTATAGTCTAAATCTCCTAATTGCTAGTATAGTAAGTATATTTTCAGATGTTTTAAGCAAATTAAATGGTTCATCATTTGATGGAAAGATGCATTGCAATTTATTTCTTCTGATTTTAATGTAGTTTTTAAAATTTTTTATTTTGACTATAGTTAGAATGGTATATGATGTTCATATAGTAGCTTTCTTAAAAGGAAATTAAGACACTATGCAAAAAAAAATCTCAAAGTAACAAGCTGATCTAACTCTTGAAAGTAATTAAAGAAGTAGTAGGTACTGAAAGGAAGGCCCAAATGAAGATGTTTCTCAGACTGAGAGGAAGCTGAACACTGGTACTAGCAAATACTCACTGTCTGTTTAAACAATTACTGTAGAAAAAGAAAAGATTCAGTTTGATGTTTTCAACGTCCCCTTCCTGAACCTCAGATATCATGCAGGGAATTCCAGACATGCATTCTAGGCTATGTTATATAGTCTTGGAGTAATCGATCTTCAACTTTATGATACCAGAATATAAACTCCCATGCAATTCAGTTCAGGGAGTCTACCTCCTGACATTCTGTTTTGCAATATGGTGAAACAGAAATAACCCAATCTGTTGAAGCAGAATAGATTTGCCTTCAAAATCCCATGTGTGCAGAATTCTTAACTGCTTAGAACTTAAGTTTGCTTCTCTCCAAAATAGCTACATTATCTCCTACTCACCTGGCTGGCTTGAGACTCAAGTGATTAAGCGTTTGAAAGTGTATGCTAGATGCATACAACAGAGGTTCCATAAAGGTTACTTTCCTCCTCTTTGTTTGCACAAAGGAAGCCAGAGTTTCTTAGAAGAGATTTCTACCTCCTTTAGCAAGAACAAATCACATGACTTCTCTTTCCTTTTTTCCTCAAATTTTAATTGTTATTATTTGCAGGTTATATGTATCACTAGTAATAGGAACATGACTAAGGAACTGATATGGCTAACAATCTTACCTTCTTGCTGAGGCAGTTGACACAGTGCTAGAGTATAGTGTGGTGAGTGCTCTAAGAAATAGTAGATTGGGAACCCAAAGGAGGACACCATCTGGTTCTCAGAATCTAAGCAGAAAAGATAGTGGGAGAATCAGACCAAGCTTCAGAGAAGTGGGGACCACTCAGAAGCGAGTAGAAGATGACAGAATGATGGGAAAGGACGGGATACGCTAGTAGGAACAAATGTGAGCACAAAAGTTCTAGAGACAGTTGACTGATTAGAAACATGTATGGTGAGCCTTGCAGAGCAATGACAGCGAGTTTGCAAGTTTATTTGCTGTTGTGGTAATCTTTCTATGTCTGTTTCTAACCTGTGAACATTAAAGTCCCAAGACAATTACTCTTAGCCCAAATTCCATTCCTAGATTTATTTTTTCTTTACCTGTCTCATTCCACATCAGCCCTTTTCTCTTACCCCACTCCTTGTACTTTCTCTTTGCAGGATATGAATAAATTTTCCTAATTTCTGTATTTTCTTGTCCAGGAAAACAAGCCCAGAAGCCCTTTTTCTTTAAAAATATTTTACTGCTAATATCTCTGAATAAACAGTGTAAAATAATAAACTCTGGTATTGGGTCTTGAACCTGGGTCCTAGGACATTATAAAACCTGTGCCTTAGCCATTGAGCCACAGGGGTGAGTCTCCTTCAGTTTTTAAAGTCATGGTTTTTGATCACAGAAACTAAAGTATGTTTATTTCTTGTCCTTGGTTTGAGTCTTATCTATGAGGCTTAAACCATATTCATTCCCTATGTCTCCCGATTCCTACCTCTATAAGATTCCTTCTTCCCAGTGCATCATCATGAAGAGCACAATGGGACAGAATAATGACAAAGTAAGTACCCTTCTCATGAGTCTGTATATATATAAAAGAGTGGAAGGAAGGGAGAGTGGGAAGAAGCATTTTTCTTTTTTTGAGAAAGGAAGAGGAGTAAAAAATATCTTTATTTAGTTTTTCAGTTGTTGTTTTGTTTTTTTTTTTCATCGTGGCCCCAGGTCTCAAACCCGGATCCTTGGGCTCTTTGTGGTTTGTATATAACATTTCAGCTGCCTGAGCCACAAGGGCATGCTGACAATTTGTATTTTTATTCCACAGGATTTTTCTCCCCTTAAAATTTTTCACACACTAAATATTATCCTCAATAAGAATTCATAATGATGTAAAAACAATTTTGTTCTTACTTTTATTGAAACAAATTGTAATATAGAATAATGACTAGTACATACGGGTAAATATGTACAGGAAAAAAATGAAAATGGTAGCAGATTGGTCTTAGCTATTGCACACTGGATAACGTTTCATTTTCTAAATTTCCTAATTAGAAAGTGAATATTTTTTTTTATAATGGAAAAGTAAGATACTGTTTATGTATTTATTCAATTAAAGTAATCCTGAAGATTTGCTGTTCTATTCAAAAACTATGATTAAAAAAAAAAAGAGCTGTAACTATTTCACTTTGCTCAGGATATTTACAGAAATCCCTTCCTAGTTATGCTTTTAGCATTTCCTCGAAGGAACTATCAGAGCTTTTAAAATGGAAAAATAAATAAAATGAGGTTATAAATGACCCAAGTTTAGTTATTTTAGAAAATAACTAAACAAATTGTGGACTGCACTGTTGTAAGTTCAGAGATGGGAGACCAAACAGGGCACTCTCAAGGAGTTTGAACAAGATGATGGGCTGCCCATGAGTTGTGACAGTATGGAGAGGAAGAAGCATATGTAAGTAGCAGGCACTATAAAGTAAACATGTCCAAAATTATAAACTGTCTTTTTAAAACACTAGACTTCCACTCCTTCACCCAGCAAATTCACTTCTTCTTGCGTATATCACATTTCAGTAAATTGTACCACCTTCCATCTTGTTGCTCAAGATAGAAACTTTGATTTCACCCCTCATCCCTCATCCCCATATCCAGTCCATCACCAAGTCCTATTAGTTGTTTTCCCTAAATATCCTTTAAATCCATCAATTTCTCTCTACTCCTTAGTACTAGCTGCCTTTGTTACCATTCTCTTCTTCACTCATGTACTAGCCTTTGGACTCTCTTAGACCTATCCAGCTCTCCATCTCACTACTATCTTTACTCATGTTCTTCTCTATATCTGGGACCTCCTTTTTCTCCCCCTCCCTTTTAACTCTTCAGTTCCTTGATATCTCAGTTTAAAATGTATATGGTGGCCCTCCTGAACTCTTCGGTTAAATCTTCAAACATCTTGGTATCCATTTTGTTTTCTTAATTGCCTGTGTTTCCTGCCAGATTGTAAATTGTAAGTGTTATTAGGGACTGTAGCTATTTTTTTTTCTTTTTAACCACTGTATCCTGTTCCGCCAGTACAGTGCTAAAATAGTTGATGAATTAGGTGAAAGGAGGGAGGGAAGAAGAAAAGTAAAAAGTTTTGCAAGTAGAGCCTAACTAATGACATTTTGAGTGAGATGGGAGGTGGGGGTAGGAGAGGAGTAGAAAAATAGTCAAACATTTCAAGATTCATTCATTGAGCTGCTGGGTACATGGCAATACTGTTATTATACTATGTTTAAACAGAAAGAAGAATATATTTGGGTGGGAGCAAATGAGTTCAGTATGAACATCTAGTTTTGAGTCTATAATGTATACAGTTTCCATTATTAATTCTCCTTGTTAACTTGCTCATGGCTTATGTTTCATCAGGATTTGTATGTATAGGGGCACATGGAAAATTCCCCCCATCCCTCTGTGGTTCTTCTCAGGTCTGTTGAACAAACAAAAAAGACTGAATTTCCTGACACATGTATGGATAATTTGCATAGTTGTAAATTTTAAAGAAAATTACGTGGAATGAGTACTTGTACTGAGGGAGAAAGGCCTGGGGCATTAAGGAGGGAGGAAGAGTTCTTCATATGAGGGGGTGACTTTATATGATAAAACCTTGCCTTCTTTATACTGCCTTTAGATAAGTGTCTCTGATAATAAGATTGTTTCTGAAGAAACCAATGATTACTTTAGCGGGTTAAGAAAACAGCTTAAATAATGAAAACTACTTTGCCTAAGTAATCTTTATTATTTAAGACAATGGCAGTAGCTTCTCAGGACCACCCACAGAGCTTCAAATAACTTTTAGCTCTACATTCCAAGGTGATACATATTGAACAAAACCTGCTCTGGACATCTTGGAAAAATCTATTTGGGGAGACTTAACCCTCATTCCCCTTTTGGGCATCACCAAGAACTTGTTGAATCTCAAGCTTCACCCTAGACTTGCTGAATCATTCCACATAACATCAAGATAATTCAAAGTTTGAGAAGTACTATTCTGGTGAAAACATAATGTTACTTTCATTTAAGACTTTCATTTGACAGACTTAAGATGTATTTTGGAGGTAGAAGTGAGAGGGATTAGTTATGAATCGACTCTCAGAGGTGGAGTGGGAAGTACTGAATAAGGACTAGGCATTTTGCCATAAATAACTGGAGAGATGGTAAAAAAAGATAGCTCCTGATCTTCCTCCAGAAAATAAGTTATCTTCCATTAGTCTTTTCTATCTCTTTTTCCCAAGGAATTATCTAGAAGTAATCTTTGGTCCTTCTTTTTCTTCATTGTCCCATATCTAGTTCATCAGCAAGTTGTCATCTTTCCTTGCGAAAGAGGTGGAATCTACCCTTCTCCATTTCACCAGCCTACTCAAAGCCATCATCATCTCTTAACTGGACTCCTGTAATAGCACTCTGATTGGTTTCCCTGTTTCCATCCTTACTCTCTCCCTTACAACTTACCCTCCACACCTAAACCAGAATAATCTTTTTATAATCACATAAGTCATGTTACTTCCATTCTAAGCATCTTCCAGTGGCTCCCATCACACTTAGAATAAAATTCTGCTTCTTCACTTTGGCTTACAAAACCCTATTTGGTGGTATGTTGTTTACTTTAATATCTTCATCATGTATGTTTTCTTTTCCCCAATACTTGAACATAATGTTTATTCATTAAATATCCTAAGCCTGTTCCCTCTTTAGTGTATCAACTGTAAAAGTTCTTCTCTTGGAATACCTTTTTCATAGCACTGGCTTCTTGTCATTCAGATTTTAGCTTAAAAGTTCCCTAAGGAAATTTATTCACTTCTAAAACGGTATTCAATCTCCACCCAGTTAGTATAAACTCATCTGATTTTAATTATCTATAGAACTGTCTCTACTTAAAATTTTCTTATTTTTTTAGTTATATATCTTCTTACCTTTCTACCTATCTTCCCCACCCTGTGTGGGCAGATCTTGAACCTGGGTCTGGGGCTTTCATAACCTATGCCTTAGCCATCTAAGCCAGAGGAGGGGGCTTCTACCTATTTTTTAAATTTACCTTCCAATCTACACTTTTCTACACTTTTCTGCACTTCTGGAATGGAAGTGACAAAAGAACAGAAAGGTATCTGTTTTGATAACCATGATTTCTTCTGACACATGCTAGCACTTAATACATACTTGATTATTTGGTGAATTAATAAATATCAATCTCCTGAATACCAACCTCTCGTCAGTATATTTTATATACAAGACTGCCTGTTGACCTTCTTTAAAGATCGATTTTATTTTATTTCTCCTGTATTCAAAGATATTCAGTGGATCTCAATTGCCAGCTACTGCTTAAGCATGTTTCATACTCTGTCTTATTTATTTGTTTATTTATTCATTCACCTATTTACTTATTTTTGAAGGAAAAGAAGGAAGGAGGATTTTAGAAAAATAAGGAAGGGGAAGAGGAGAAAGCCCTTTTATTTACTTGCTTATTTTTTGAGGTAGTTCCCACCCGCCCAGGCTCGACCCCTGCCAGCTCCCGATTTCCTTGGGTTTTACATGGTCCACACTCCAGCACACTTAGTGCACACTTAGTGCCTCACACTTAGTGCCTCATCCACACACTTAGTGCCTCATCCACACACACTTAGTGCCTCATCCACCAGGACACATCCCTCTGTTTTAAAAGTACTTGTTAATTATTCCAGTGCCCATTAATCTCTCTTGAGCCTATTATTTGTAGCACAGGAACTGTTTTCTGTGTTCTAAGTATATGTCTTGTTTCCCTTTGAGAATTTGTTTAGGAACTATTGTGATAGTGTGCTAGGATGATGATACTCAATAAATACCCATTAAGTTGATATGAATTTCTGTCCTTGTTGCTCATAAAATGCTTTTTTTACAAAGTATTTGAGTATGTAGTAGAAATAACAATAATAATGCCTGCTTCCCTTTGCCAGGTTTCTTCTCTTGTTGCTAGGCACCATGCATTTCCCTGATCTGCCTAGTGTTTTTTTAGGATGGATTCTTAGAAGTAGGGAAATAGATCATTCAAAGCCCAGATTACCAAAATCAATTTCAAACTAAAAGAAATATTATCCATAATATAGGGACTAAAATATGAGCATCCAAATCAGACAGATTTGGATTTTAATCTTGACTCAACTATGATTATCTTAGAGACTATGAAAAGTTACTTAGCTTTTTTGAGCCTTGATTATTTGATTTGCGAAGTATTCATAATACCTATCTCATGGAACTCTTACATTGATTAAATTAAATGTCATGTCAAAATACTTAGCAGAACATCTGGAACTGTATAAAAAAATCAAAGTGTAATCAAAGTATTATTTATTACTTTAACAAATTACATAGAACTCAGCTTTCGTAACCACTTCTACTCTTCCCATAATCCACTCGTTGAAAGATTAACATTCCATTAATAGAATATGCCACTCTAACTGAGAACTTTAAAATAAGGAAATAACATGGGAGTGGATTCCATTGTGAACCATTTGTCTTCTACTAAAGGACAGCAACTCTGAGCATCATTAAGTGGAGGGAAGTTAGAGCTTTCCTAGGAAGAGTACATACAGTTGAAATATATTAGTAAACTTTTTATAATCTTAGGTTTTTAAGAGTTTAAGTGATGGAATGTGGGATAAAAGGAGAGGAAATGAATATTTAATTTAAATATAAGTACAGTTTTATGTTTATATCTCTGTAAAGGCTCTATTTTCTAGTATATATATATATCCTTCCTGAAAACCATAGTACTGAAAACCTTACAGAAAACGTTATTGTTTTTATGCTTATTTGACTAACTTTGCCATTCTTCAAATCTGAACTAGTTAATATTCTGCTGTAATGGCTACACTTCAGTATAAAATTACATATCGAAAACGAACTGTGGAAGACTAAAAAACATGAATTTCTCTAAAATAAGAAAAGCTTAGAACAAGTGTTTTAGAGACAAATTTTTTAAACCTTTATGTCATAGAAGATGTGCTACTGATTTTGTAATTTGATTTCCATTAACAACTAGATAAAATAGCATAACTTTGAAAAAGTAGGTTTTAGTAAAAGAGTTTTCTTGTTTTGCTTTGTCTCCAGACAAATGCCTCTGTTTTTGTTTTTCGATTTCTTTTATTGTTGTTTAATGCTTTCTGTGTAATTACAGGGCGTAGGTAAAAACAAGATTGTTGACAGATTTCTTCACCTGCTCAACAGACCCCGAGAATATATCCAACTGCACAGGTGAGAGGATAAGTTCCACACCTCTTAAGATCTGGTTTATTCATTTGATTTTTTATACAAGTACAATTTAAAAATATTTTGTTAAAGGCTCATTTTATAAACCAGCTTCCTTTCTGTTCTCCTACTCTTATCTCTCTTCTCCTTAAAAGGTAATAAAACCAAGCAAAATTTATTTTTAAAGTGACTAATGCTTTATAAACATGAATTAATAGATATTTTGTGGACAAAGAGTGATGAACATTACATTCTAGGAGCATATTTCATCAACATAAAGGCTCTTAAATTAGAAGAAAAATATGTAGAGGCAAGGCCCACTTTCTAACAGGGTGCTAAAATATCCCATACGGAGAAACAAACTGTGAATCTCAGGTATGAGCTAAGGAACTCAAAAATATGGAACAAATAAGCTATTAATCTCCTTGTCTTCCTTAAATTGAAAATACTTTGTGGTTTATTTAGTTTTGTGTGGTCAGAATGCAGGTTTAGGAATAGTTTTTAATCAAATAGTGTTTTTACAAATGAATTCTTTTTAGCTTTATCTCCGAAACTGTTTCAGCGCTTTTAGAAATAAAATCTAAGCAGCAGAGACACAGAGACAGAGAAATGAAAGAATAGACCAAGTAATAAGCAGCTTACAACTAGATTGAATTGTGTAGTAGAAAGATCATTGGATCAAGTTAAAAGAATTTGTTTCTGATTTGGGTCCTTTCAGTAAGTCATAATGTGTACATTGAGAAAAGATTGTAGGAGACAAGAAGGCAGCATTAGTCGGCCAAATGAGAAAGAGAAAAGGACCAAAATAAAGCTGAAAGCTGATCAAAAGCTCCCTTTTGTGTTTGACACCTCAGGTAGTGATGGAGTAACAGCATAGATGTATATAAAACTGGACCAGACTCACAAGGAAAAGAACAGCCACTAGAGCTCCTCTATGGGTAGGGGCCCTTATTAAGCAGTGCTGGCTGGTATTTGTATGATATCCTTCAAAATCTGTGCTTTGGCAGTAGTACCGATTTATCCCTAGTGTAAAAGCAACTCTATGTCCACTCTTAAAAAGCTTGAAAATAAACCTTGAAAGGACAAATGTGCTTGTTATTTAACTTTAATTTGGAAGTTTTTTCTCATCCAAAATTAAAGGGGTGCATGTTATAGGGAAAATACCTTAAAAAGATCAAGCTATAAAAAAGCATAATGCTAATTAAAAACTAAAGTTAGCTACTTAACAAACAGTATTCAATGAAGGATGACTGCAAAATCTAGATACTAAATAACAAAGTATTCATAGTGTCGCGCACTCAGAAAATTACTAAACGTGCAAAGAAGTAAGCAGTAGAAATACCCCAAAATGACAGATGATGAATTAGCAGACAAGGATTATATGCCAGTGCCATAAATACATTTAAGCATTTATAAGGGAAAAATTAACATGCAGGAATAACTAGGAATATTCATACAGAGGTGGCAACCCTAAAAAAGCAGCATCACACATATGAGCAGCCAAAGTCTCGAAAGAAGGCTTAAAAATGAGGCAGAAGATATAATAATGGAAAATTCCCAAATTTGATGAAAAGCATGAAGTCACCAATTCAGGAAGATCAATAAACCTCAAGCAGAATAAACAGGAAACCACAACAAAGTACATTGCAATCAATTTGTTGAAAATTGAAAGAGAAAAATCTTTTAAAACTGTTAGATATAAGGAGACAATGATAAAAATCATCTGACTTTTCATGAGACTTGCATACCACAGTTTAATGAAATGTTTGCTCTTAAAAGTGCCAAAATAAAAAAGTCATCATGTAATGTGGTAAATTTGGCAAAAATATTCTATAAAAATAAAGACTTTTAATTAAGCAAAAGCTGGTAGTATTTTTTCACCAGGAAATATGCATAATATAAGAATTACAGTTCATTGTTTTCTGTGAACTCCTTAATAAATACTAACATTAAATTCAACATATATAAAAAGGATAATAACTAAGTGGATTTTATCCTAGAAATGTAAGTTTGGTTTAACATTTGAAATCAGTTAATGTAATTCACTTCATTTGCAACATAGAAGGGAAAACCATCTGATCATCTTAATCACTATGCAACCCACCTCACCCCAGTCACATTTGGTATAAGATTCAAATCCACTTAATGATAATATGTAACAGAAGGTTACAAATAGCAAGAAACTTCCTCAACCTGATAAGAGGCATTTATGAAAAACCTACAGTTAATTCATATTTAAAGTGAAAACCTAAATGCTTTACTTCTATGACTGGGGAAAAGGCAAGGATATGCACTGTTCGGCATAATACTGAGGGGTCCTAACTGATACAATAAGGAAGAAAAAGTAATAAATGGTATACATATTGAAATGTAAGAAGTAAAACTGTGTTTAGAGATGGCATAATTGTATATATTGAAATGCTTAAAAAAAATGAAAACTTCAGAACTAATCGAATTGAGCAAGACCACAAGCATAAAACCAACTTTTTTCTTAAAAATGACTTCAGAAGTTCAAATCAACTCTCAAATTTATGCCTCAGTAATAAGTAACTTTATATATGAGTCCTTTCTTACGGTTACGTTGATCTTGCAATCCTTTTGTTGTACAACAAAATTTTTTTTTAAAAAAAATGTTTTAGGCTGAACTGGCTCAATTCAGATTTTAGATTATAGAGGTTAATTAACACAATCAGCAAAAAAGGAAGCCAAGAACTATAACAGGTTTTAAGTTATAATTCCTGAATATCTGTCAGCATCACACACATTTACTTATAATTCGTTACCCAGGATGCGAACCTCAGGCTCTTAGGATGTATGTGAACTGCACTCCTTTGGAGGCAGCTGACTAAGCCTCTGCTTCATGAGGTTTCACCTCTATATTCTAATTTTCTTCCAATAGGCAGGAAGTAGTATTCCAGGGACTTTAGAAAGTTTAGAAGATTAGAGATACTGTGCCTTATTTCCTGCCTAGAATGTCTTCTATATAAACTTGTTTTCATAAAATATCAAATGATCCGTAAATGATAATTATATTCTACTTATTTGTATTCCACAATAATTCTGACATGTTACATAATTGTTTAGATAAGTTTGCCTGTGAAGAATGTTCTAAATTCAAAGTAGTAAAAGTTTCAAAGTCATATTTTTTTATCATTTTTCTTTATAGCACCCATTGCTGTATTATTGATTGATGATAATATTACAAATAAAATATCTACTTACTTTAGCAGGGCCTATGGATATCTTTATTGGCAAACTTTAATATTAAATTTGTTGTGTAAGGTTGAAGGTAAAAAGTCTGCATTTCTGTTTAAAATATATATTAAATAATTTTCATGAATTTAACATTCTCACTAATTTCAATGTGAGTTTTTTCTTTATTATATGTAGTTTTTGGGCTTTATTTACCAATAAATTTGAACTCATAAAGTTGCTTTAAAAGAAACGTGTTTTAAAAGACCTAGAAATAATAGTGGAAAAAAAATGTTGAGGACTTCTGATCTATTGGTAACCTACTTAAGGTCTTTGTTTATTTTAGTTCCTTTTAATGGGTTTGTGATGTCACTGTCTAAATAATCAGTCACACTCAATTTAGTTTGTGACTATCATTTGAACAAAATTAGTTATGAGCCATTTAAAACATAATCTTGATAAGTAAAACCATCACCAAACATACAGAAATAAAATATAGAAGTAGTGTACTTTTAAGGATGGCTGTCTTTTGTTTTAATGACCAGATTACACAAAATGAGCATGCTGGGCAATTCATGTCTTTAGTTGAAATCAGGATGTTGTCCAAAGTGTATAACTAGGTAATTTAAAAGATTAATGGATATAATTACTTTTACGGTATGTATTTCAAAGAGAAGAGACTACCTTTGTGAAGTTCATCTATTTGTTTTTCCACAATGTGAGGTTAACTTGATCTTAAAGTGGACCCTTCATATATGAACTTCTGTAGCTGTATTTCCTCCTCGAATGAAAATATGCTTCTGTATTAAAATTACAATTATCTTGAATTACTTATGAGATTGGATTTTTTTTTCATTTGCTACTGTTTATGTATGAAGATGACAACACAGGTTCTTTTTGTTATTTTAAAGGAAAGGTGCAAGCTGGAATGAATGTGAACAGTGGCAGGAGGACAGAAAGAAAGAAGGAAAAAGCACTTTATTTTATTTATTTGTGCATTTTGGTTGTTCCCCCTGACCCCAAGATGCAAAACTGGGACCTTAGATGTATGTGGACTGCCAAAAACACTGCTCTGCCAGGGAATATCACAGCTTATTTTTCTTATTGTGGTACCCATTATAAATATAGTTTTTAGGCATCCTAGTAGAGTTTCAATTTTCTTTTCCAGTGACAGTTTCTTCATTTATGAGCAGCTTATTCAAAACTAGATTATTCTCTGTCCTACTCACAGTTTTGTACTTGTATCCTTACCTGTCTATACCTCCATCTAAAATGCACTCATTTCTTCCCTAATCCTTCAATATTTGGTTCACTATTACTTCTACATATAGCCTTTGCTGATTTGTCATTCTGGCTGTAATTGTTCCCTCATTTGACTGACTGTTCCCCCATCTGAAATTCCATATGACTGAATTTGTACCGCTGTGATAGGAAGAACATAGATTTCAGAGATCAGATAATGTCTTCATTATTAACTTTTATATAACCTTCAATTCCTTGAATCCTAATCCTTGAATCCTAATAGTGCCTTGAAGGGTGGTTGTGAAAAATCAAATGAGAGTACATACGCAAAGGACCAACTACAGTGTCTGGCACAGTTTAGGAACGTAAATATTTAAGCAAACTAATATATATTAGTTTTTTGACACATCCCCTCCCTTGTCTTACCTTACTCCACTTTGCGTTAAAGTTAATTTATGTATCTTATTTCCGTTTCATCCTGTATTCCCAATTGTGTCTCCCCAACTAAATAGGGAACTTTCTGAGGGCAGGAATCTGGTTTATTAAATATATATTAATTCATTAATCTAATTTGTATTTATTAGATTCCTCTTGCTAGTGGATGTTTTAAGCACTGATAATATATTTAGGATATATATTTAGATGATGATATTGATCTTGACTTGGAGGTGCTTGCTTGCTTTTCAGTGGATGAGAATCCATCAACATTCATAAGACAGGGTTGTACAAAACTGTGAAAGAATATGTATTGGTTCTGTGGAAACCTTGAGTATATGTGTGTAGTATGGTAGAAAGCATAGGAAGCAGAGGATACTCACACTGAATCTCAAGGGATAAGTAAGAGTTTTCTAAGTATAGAACAGATTGAAAGGGACATTTTGGTTGTTGGCTATCTGAAAACCAGGAAGTGAGAGACAGCTTGGTGTAGCTGGGATGTGTGGGCACTGATGGCTATAGGAAGATGACATTGTAGGGACTTTGTAGGCCCTGCTGAAGTAGGATTTTATCCTGAATGCAATATAATGGATTTAAAACAAGAAAGATAAATATGATCATAATCTGTGAGCAGATAATAATCAAAGTGACAACTGACTTACATAGAACCCTATGAGGTTTTTGCACTAATCCAAGATAAATTTGTTAGAACTGAACATACTGGCAATGAGAATAAAAAAAAAAAAAAGCACCTATTTAAATAAGTTTAACAGATTTAACTTTAGAAACCTTAATAAATATATGGAAGATGAAGGGGGTCGAAATAAGGGCAACTATCCTAGGTATAGTCCGTTAATCATGCAGCAGCTATTTTATGTGGTTCCCAATATACAGTAGATATCTAATAAGTATTTGCTGAAATGACTTGTATATGCTAATTCTGACTGACCTTCCACTCAAACTTCCCTATGATCAACCATCCTTTTCTAGCGGCACTGATAATTCTTTTAAAATTGGGTAATGACACACCCATACTCAGTGGAGTAGCAGTTGGGTCATCAGCCTCAGAAAGAGCACAATCCACATAGGTTACCATGGACCTGATTATTTTCCTGGGTCAAGATGGGGTGGTGGAGTGGTGGAGTGGTGGAGTAGGGGAGTAGGGGAGAACAACCAGTGTAAACAACTAAATTAAAAGTAAGTAAAAATGTTTCTTCCTCTTCTCTCTTTCTGCCTGCCTGCCTACTTGTCTTCATTCCTGCCTATACCTTTCCTTTAAAAAATTTTTTTTGAGTAAGTCCCCTTATATCTGTTAGATCTGTGGCTACCTTTTATTAGTGCCCCTAATGTGGTTAAAATAGTGCATTATCGATTGTTATTTTTAGAGCACTTAACTTTTCCTGTTTCATATTTTTATATAATTTTTCTTTGTGAAATCAAATGGTATAAAATGAAATATAAAACAGCAGCATTGGCCCTCTGCAAGTCAAATACCCTGGAGTGAACAATGACATGCTTCAAAAAAGCACATCATTATGGGTAAAGAGGGCCAAGTATATGACGGATGGTGAATATGATGTGGTGTTTACAGATGTAGAATTATAATGCTGTACAACTAAAAATCCTATAAATCAGTTACCTCAACAAAAAATTTATTAAAAAAACAAACAAAAGAAGCACAGCATGTTAAACATAACAAAGTCTTCTTCAAGCTTAGGAAAACTATATGTGACTGTATAAAATTTGAAATCCACAAAGTCCCAGAAGGCAAATAATTTATTGGCTTAAAAAAATGGAAACAGTAAATATGTTTTGAAGTCTAATGGAAAAAGAATTATTATTGAGCCATCAAGACATCCTCAGCACTAATAAGAGCAATAGAAAACTGAAGCCATCATATGTCAGCTGCTACACAAAATGTTTGGGTGCTCCTTCTGTCTCGTCTTTCCCATTATGAGTTTGAAAAGCTATTTTAGAAATTTTTTTATCAGCAGTTGGGCAGTAGTTCTCTCTCTAAGAATGCTTCTACTGTCTTTTTTGCAAAATGAATCATGCCAGTCCCTCCAGTTTTTCCTTGTTGATCTGTAGGTTTGTAGTAACTTTTGGTTCTTCTCTGGATAATCTCCAAATCCATTTACATACTTGCTTTATTTTTATTGCTTTATTTAACAAACATGTACATAGTAGCTAAGCTATGCCAAACACTGTTCTTGACTGTTTTCAAATGACAACTCTATCGATTGATAGTGTTATCATCTCTGTTTTGCAGTTGAGGACACTAAAGCACAGAGCAGTGAAACAGCTTGGCTGAGGTTACATAACTGGTTTCATAAAGTCTGTTTTCAACCCTAGACTCCAGCCACTGTATCCTGCTGCTTCTGGTCTTTATTGTGCTAATCAAACAGTATGTTAGTGATGATGGATCTTTAATAAATACCTGGTTAAAGTATTAGCCATGTAGTAAGATTGTTGGTCAGGCAGTTCTTATAGTTCATGCTTGTATAAATTTCATTTTCTGTTTTCTTGACCACTTCTCCAGATTATTAAACTTAATTTGTGTCTTAATCAAACCTACCCTGAGGTATAACATCAATAAATTTAATACCTTTTCTGTTTCCAGTTGTTGCGTAAAAAGCATTAATCAAGTAATCCCTGTGGTCATTTACTGACACTCCTCCTAGTCCCACACTGCTTCAGTTCATTCATATCACCCTCTCAAATAATAGTGTGTCATGAAAGTCGATGAGTCCAAGCTGCAAACTCCAGAAACTGGAGAGGGAGGCCTGCTCTGGGCTGTTTGGAAGAGAGACTGGAAACAAGGAAGATCCTGTGGGATTCTTTTTCATTTTTATTTTCTAAATCACAAGCTTAAAAAGCTTGAGAACCACTGATGCAGTGTATATTTTTCTTAGTTTTATTATATCCCTTGTCACTAGAGAATAGTTACATTCCTCTCAAGTGTTATGTACATTTTTAGTTTGAGAAAAAATGGAAACATCTAAAAAATGTAAATAAAGATATTTAACACATACCCAATTTTATCACTCAGATTTAACAACTATTAATATTTTTTCAAATTTATGTCTTCTTTTCCTTTTGTGGAAATAAAACACTAGAACAATAGCTTACATCTCCATTACCTACCACCTCCAGTCAAAACATTGTTCTCAGTTTAAATTAGAACCCTCCAGTTCTTTGTTCCTAACTAGAAAAGCAAATTGTTAGGAAAATTATTTTACATTGACTTCATTATAAAATCAGTGATATTCTGATTGGGGAGACAATTTTTAAAAGTTTTAGTCTTGGGTTATAGTAAAAATAAACTAAACCTTATAGTAGTTTCAATGTCAGATTGTTTTAACACCATTAGCATCACACCCCAAACATAAACCCAACAATCTTTTTTATTCATTAAAATCTAAAATGCTTCAATTTGTTGAGTTTTGTAAGGTGCTGATCTTTATAAGTGAGACAGATATTACTGTAGCTAGACTCTTCAGATGATGACAACATTGATAATATAAGCAGTAGGGGATAGCATGAGGTGTTCAAATTTAGTAAACATGTTTGTCCCTATGGGATTGCTCAGTTCACAGCTCTGTTAAGTAATTTAACATATCTTTAATGTCATGTGCAAGAAGAACTAAGTATTGCTGAAGAATCTAAATTTTTTCTATTTTTATTTCACTTATTTATTCAAACTGTCAACAAATATCTAGGTTGGGTACTTGAGAGGCAGGACCAGAGGTGGTAATATTTGTATTAGTGATTTTAGAGGACGAACTTTTAGGTGAAATGGGTGGAGGAGTGAAGGAGTCAGAATAAGGCTGTGGAAATTGGTGATTTTAATTCGTCTGACCTCTTCACAAGGAGCTCTGGAGTATGAGTGGCACTGCTCAGTCCACCTAGAAACGAGGGCCAGCCTTTTTTCCTCCATGTCAGTTAAGTATTGGTTAAAGACTACCCTCTAGGAGAGGGACAAGGTACCTCTTAACATCCCAGGTATTTCTAGAGGAGTAGCTTCCCACTGGTGGCGGGCAGTTCTTTGTAGCAGGGGCAGCCATGAACTTTCAGAAGTCAGTGCTGCAGCAGCTAAGGAATGGGTACACTGAGTGAGAAAGGAGATCTGAGTAGGGCACTGCAGCTTCCACTACCAGAAACCTTCACTGAGCTCCTATTGAGTGTAGTCACTATGCTTGGTCTAGACCCTGAGAAATACGACGAACAAGACAAGATCATTGTTATCTTTAAGTTTTCTAGTGGCGATGAGATCTGTAATAAACAAATAATCCAATAAACAGAAAAAAGTTCAGTGCTATAATGGAAATGATATAACATTTTATAAAGAGTAATTTGGTAAATGTGAGACCTAGAAGAGTAGAATTCAGAAACATTGAAAAGTTTGGCATCAATGACTATCTTAATTGTGGTAAAATTCTCAGTAAGATATTCTGGCATTTCAGAAGCTTTGTTCTGGACAGTCAGGATAAATTGATCCATAGTAGGTTGGATCCATAAAAAAATTACAGATTACAGGACTTGGGGTTATAAGAACTTGGTTAGTGACAGTTTGCAGTGGGACTCTGCTAAAGGTGCCTGGCCTATGTAGGCTGTGAGCCGGGAGAATAGTATTTAACCAGAGATGCTGGTACTAGTTGGAACGTTGCTATGATACTCAAGAAATGGAAGTAACATGCACAGGGGTATATGAGACTTGTCATAAATCTACAGATATGAGACATAAATAACCTCTTTAAGCAAGTCTTAGGAATCATATCTCATTTCCTAATAAGAACAGGAAATCAGGAGCTAGGCAGGACAGCCTGCCACTAATTAAGTGAAACTGATTAATGCCGGGGTGGTACTACAAGCTTTTACATAACAGTTTTGTCTTTTTTACATATACACACATTCTGTATGTGATTCTTTTCAAACTAAGTGGTAGTTATGTATAGCTGAATATTATTTTCCTATTTTCCACCAAGGACTTAAATTCTACTGCTGTGTTAAAACTTTATAAACATTGTTATTAATACTTATTTACTAGTTACTGCTAGTAACTGATCAAATAACAGGAAAACTCCATATAGACAATGGTTTTAGTATGTTTTAAAGTATGGTTTTTAGGAATAACTTGTGGCAAAAAACATAAACCATTTATTGTAAAACTTTTAAAATAAAAGATACCTCAGTGTTTTAAAATAACAAGAGTTTGGATAAACTCTGTGAGCTCAAATTTCATTATAGGATTGTTGTTAGAATTGAATGACACATTTCACATGTCTCTAGAGCAGCACTGGGTTCATGGTAGGGACTCAGTTGAAATTAAATATCTTCATTGTAAATCCATTTTGTCTCCTAACCACATGTAGGTGAGTGCCATGTCTCCAACTCCATTCATTCTTCTCATCTTTAGATTTCAACTTTGCTTCAGAAATACGCACATAGATATCTCTGAGTCATCTCAAATCTGAAATGACCATCTCTTCCTACCAACTTCTTTTAAAAAATGACCTCCAGCCCCCTTTCTGTACTTGGTTCATGGTGGGTTTTAGTAAAGCAGTGCCATTTATAAGGTTGGTAAAGAAAAGAATGTGTATTTCCTCTCTGAGCTTATGGAATCCTGTATCTTTCACTTGACCTATCTGCAGTGTAGCTTACCTTTTCCTGTCCTGTATCTTGACAGCCCATTATTATGAAATCATGTCTACATTTTTCAGGAGACCAAATTATCTTTCTCTTTTCCTTTCCACAGTCAGTGGCCATGACTAGATTATTACAATTGCTTCTTTTCCTGCAGTCTAGAGTTTTAACCAAATTCTTTCAAGTCTATCCTTGTAATAGGTATAATACCCCTCACCTGTCCCATACCCCACCCATAATTCCATGCCTCATCTTGTTTTTGCCTGGACTGTTGAGTAGCCTCCTAGTTAAGAACTCAGCCTGCAGTCCTTTCCATATCTCTTGTTGTTTCAATCAGTAAAATTAATAGCTCTCCTGCTCAGAACCCTTCACTGACTCCCATTGCCAGCAGCATCAAGTTTACGCTTATTAGTTTGAGCCCCATTTGCTTCACTAGTGTTACTTCTAACCTTTCTCTCCTGTATACTGTTTGTGGTTCCCAAGTATCACATGTTCATGACTCTTGACTTGTCATGTTTATAGCTCTTCTAGTCTATAGTGCCCTTCCCTCTCAAATCAATCTGGAAAATGCTTACTTTTTCTCTAAAATGTAAGTCAAAGTTGTTTCATCTAGGAAAATTTCTGAGATTCTTCTTTCTCCTTTTCCTTCCCAAGCAGATTTTGCTTCCTTTCTTTGTGATACTGTTAGTACAAATTATTTGTCAAAGAGGGGAGCACCTACCAAGGTGTTCAAGATCATCCTCTGGGACACAGGAAGATATTTGAATTTGTTTGTTTTTATCTTTAAAATATGAAATAAGGAATACTAATAGTATACAAATTGACACTGTCAACCTCATTTATTCACTTTGTTATGACATTGGAAACATCCAGCTGGAATTGTAGAGTTTAAATGAGAGAATGACAGTGATACTCATTTTATTGAATAGTACGACAACATGTAACAATTTACTTATGCCCAGCTTAGTAGATTTATGGTTTATGTTACCTGTTTTCAGCTAATTAGCCTTCATGTATTAGACACAGTGATTTAAGAGTCTTGAAAAGGAACTCTGAGTTGAAAATACTATTAATAATGTTAGCATAATAACTGAAATTGGTAGGCATTTATGTAAGCGTAACCATTGATTTGAGCATTTGATTTGATTGAATAGTGAAAAGACTAAGTATCCCTTGAGTAAGGCTATAGAGGACACCATACATGAAATATATATTCTGGATAGTGATTTAGAACAAAATACTGCACAGTGTCTGTGCTGCCTCTGGGTAGTTAATATCACTATTGAATGTACTTTTAGGTCACCAAATTGGTTCAGAGAACTGCTAGGTATGGCAGCTTACATATTTGGTGTTGAAGTGCTGAAATACAGAAATAGATCAGGCAAAGTGACTCAGGTCTGCAAGGTAAAACAATTTGAAGTATAGTTTCTGCTATGTTTAAAAATCTTTTAAATGAAGAATTTCAGTGAGTTTTAAACTCATTTAATATATAAAATGTGGCGCTGTTTAGTTTGCAAAATCACTGATTGACGTAAGATGGAAATTCCCAAGCCTAATTGTAACAGAAACCTTTGTATATTTGATAAATGGGATTGAAAACTGCATGTTGAGCTCTCAGGCGTGCAGTCAAAGTTGCGTTTCTGCATGTCTTTGTGCGCTCTTTTTCTTCTGATAGCCATTAAAGCAAATACCAAATAAAACTGAATTTAGTATATAGACCTTTAAATTACAGGGATTAAAAAAAAAATCTATCACATTGTTCTCTACAAAGTATCCTTTAATTTTTAATGAGAGCAACATTTTGTTTGTTAATACAAATAAAATCTAAAGTTATTTTGAGGCATTTTTTATATTTAGCTTTTTTTTTCTTTTTATGTTGTAGAATATATCTTTTCTAAACCCCTTCCCCAAACCCAAATCACTACATTTTATTGGTGTTAATGTTAGAGTCACTGACCTAGAACAGACTCTTCCCTAGTCTTGTGTCATTCTTTACAACAGTTACGTTTCCCACCTCTGCCTCGCCTCCTAGAAAGTGACCTTTTCTTGAGGGTAGGAATATGTTTTTGAACTGCCTCCTTCAAGCATGATGTCTGGAGGGTTTTGAATGTTTGATAATCATTTGTTAAAGAAACTAATAATTCCAAGTCTCTTCCTTCCCATCCATCTTTGAGACATTTATTTAGAGAGCTTTTTTTTTTTCTGAAATGGATGCATGATTGGTCCTCAATTTCCATGAAATGAGAGACTTTTGAGCATGCAATTTAAGAAAAGTATACAATCTGCCAGACTCTAGCTATCCTGCTTGGCTGCTCTCCATACAGCTGTGTTCTACTACAGCGCACTGTATGTTCCCTAGACTTGTCTTGTACTTCCAAACTCCTTCAGGTTTACTCTTGAATGAATTATATCTGACTTATATGTGTTTCTCTGTCATATTATCTTCTCGAGAACATGATCTCTGAATTACTCATTTTGTAATTGTTCACCTAACAATCTACTTTACACATTTTTAAGTACACCATGCTTGTTAAAATAGTCCTGTGCCCATTCATTTTTTGGGCAAGGCTTATTGTATGCCTAGAAAGAAGGGTATGAGGCATTGTGAGAGATACTAGGTATATTAAAAAAGATGCTATCTCCTTGTCTAAATATGGTGTCCTTTGACAGAGGACAGCCATATAAATAAATAAAACATTTAAGTGTAAAGTATTTTCTATGGAACAATTCAATTGGGAGAATAGAAGTAAGAAATAAGTAATACTTTAGTTATATTTGAGCTGAGACTTTTAAGGAATGGTCCATAAGAGTTTGTCAGCCAAAGTGGAAAGAAGGGAAGAAAAAATTTTCCAGAAAGAGTACAAACTATGTAAAGTGCTTGAGGAACTACCAGTAACTCCGACCGAAGTAGCTGATTGGAATGCATCCGTTTCAACAAATACACTGAACACCTGTCATGTATTGGTCACTTTTCTAAGCATGAGTGTTTACAGGAGGAACAAAAGCTCACACATCAGCCTGTTATTTGCTTTCTAATTGCTGATGAGAGAGAGAGAGAGAGAGAGACAGAGAGAGAGAATAAAACAATTGAAATATGCAATATGTTAGTAAGTGCCACAGGGAGAAAGAAAGCCGGGAAGGGGACTGGAGTAAGGTAGGGCTTATAGTCTTTAAGGGAAGACCTCATTGAGAAAGTTGATGGCACTGATAGTATTTGGTTCTATGAGCATGCTCATTTCAGAAAATTTTCAGTGTAATAAGAACTTCCTTTTCTCTTTTTTGGTATGGTTTTAGAGACATTCTGACTAAACTTAAGTAAATAGCAATAATTCAAATGAGAAAAAAGAACACACCCTCATATTCGTCCTGAAAGAGTGGGAGAGCTTGCCAAGGAGATGAGAGAACTTTTTAGTCCTTGGGTGAGATAATCTATTGTAGAGTTGCAATAGTTGAAAGACCTACCAGTAGAATTTAGAAAGTGCTGTACATGCCACCTTCTCAGCAACATTTGGTAGCCTCTCTACAGTGATAAGCCTAACATAGTTCATAAAGCAGTGAAATAAAAACCACTGTTGTTTGTAACCACTCATTTATTTAATTTGGGGTTGAAGAAATAATGTGAGAGATACTAGATCAGAAAAAGCAACCAGATGCTTAACATGAGGCAGTGGCTGTCCTCAGACAGTTTTCCTGAAGGCGTTGTATCAGGGCAGCAGCTCCTGGTGCTGTTTTCCTAAGGTTCCTTAGACAATGTTTTATTAAAATGACTGAGTATATATGGGGTAGTATTCAAAATCTCTGT
This sequence comes from Solenodon paradoxus, assembly GCA_004363575.1. Classification (NCBI taxonomy): domain Eukaryota; kingdom Metazoa; phylum Chordata; class Mammalia; order Eulipotyphla; family Solenodontidae; genus Solenodon; species Solenodon paradoxus. Next base: position 215,166 of record RJWH01000159.1, on the reverse strand, counting down.
CAGAGTTTGCGAAATATAAGATGACAATGACATGTACTTAGAAGACTACTTGGGTCCTTTGCCCTCTGATTCCTCAGAGGTATTGATTTTTTTCTCTGCTGTCATTAAATGACACTGAAAAATCAGCTAAAGGTTGAAACATTCTTTAACTTTTGCTGCTAAAAATAATATTTTATTTTCTTATGATTCAGTCATGTCTTCTTTTAAGAAAACTGTGATAAATTTACAAGAGCATTGTGTATTTTTTCCTGTTTATGAGCCAGAAATGAGGATAAAATAATTTATCAATTGTAGTATATTAAATAACACTATGATAGCTTTTAAAATGCAACTTACATAGTAAGTTTTAGGTAGTAAATATATTTTGAGTTATTAATCTATCATGCCTACACCAGTTCATGGGGACCTAAAGGATTTAAATAGCATCAGATTAGTTTACTATTTGTTTTAGTGATCAAAAATATTTTAACTTTATTTTGAGTTGCTCATGGTAAATTTCTTTTGATATTTAGTTTCATGAAAAATCTAATTCAGACTGTACAAAGATGGTACATTATTAGTATGTTAAGATCATTTCACTTAAATATATTATGAATTTAATCCCATCTAGGAAAGAAATTTGTATTGTTTTGTTCACATATACTTCAGCATTTAGTGCAGTGCCTCTTAGTAGATGTTAGATAAATATGTGTTAAATTAAAAATTATGGAATGTCCTGAGGGAAAAGTTGTCGTTTATTCATTTTTGACTCTGTCACATTTCTATGTTGTTTCCTGATTAATGAGGCTTTTAAAAATATGAATTGCTAGATACCGTATTTTCTGATATCTGTCATGTCCACATAATGTTTACTAGCCTCATACACTCAGGTTTCATCTGTGAATGCATCTTTGCACACTCACTCAGTTTTGTATTTTAATATGCTTTCATTTTTCTGCTTCTTTTTGAAAGCTGATAGAGGGCGACCCTGGTAACTCAGACCCTTAAGTCAGCAACTGGGGTAGCTCTTGTAAAGCCCATGGACCTGAGTTCAAGATCTGGGGCCAGGGAGAGCAACCAAAAATGAGCAAATTAAAATGCTGCTTCCTGTCTTCCTTCCTTCCTCTTTAAAAAAAAAAAAAAGATAAAAAATGTGCTTTTAATAACATAGGAAATAGAAAATATGTGACTTGCATACTGGTTTTCTTTTTTATCTGAAAAAGGAAAGATGAACTTCCTATAAGGAAATTAAGTCTCTGAGTCCCAAAACTTAACCAAGCAAGAAAGCTAGTTTACAGAGTAAAGATAAAAGATTAAATTTTAAAATGCCATTTTATTTTAGTAGATTTATTTTTAAGGATTAGACAATTTAGAAAACTTTCCTGATTTGTTAAAAGACTTGATTATCACTAGACTTTGAATACAGGGGGAATTTCTCTTAAAGTAGTGTTAATACAGTGCTAGGAGATGTGGTGAGGGTACGTAGATTTTGAAAACTTAAGCATGTTTTGAAATGTTTAGCTTCATCAGATGACTATTTTACCTTGGCTATTTTCTACCTACTGTTCTCAGCGAAGTGGGAACATTTTACCTCTGAAGACCAGTGTTGCATCATAGTGGACTTCCTTTCATAAATATTATCCTCCCTAATGTCTTCCTTCCTTTGATGGTCTGTTAGAATTTTCTTGTATCTGGACATATTAGTGATGAGTGATTGACTACTAAGTAAACTCACTGTCTTCCAAAACAACTATTTTAAGAGTTGGAGTCTTTTCAGTCACTTTGGCAGAAAGAATATTTTGCTTATCTTACTAAAAGAACTTTTCCCTCAAAACATCCAAAGTACATAATAGTGATACTATTTCTCTCTCCTTTTTTTATCTTCTTTACTTTGTGCTTCACTATAGTCTCTCATTTGTTATATTTATTTCCCTCAGTAGAGATGAGCAGTGTTGGACTTCATGAGATTAAGTGACTGACCAAACTAGGAAGACTCAGATTTAATCCATTGCTGATTTTTAACACTGCAGTAATCATAGCTAATTTGTATCCTCCTCCTCTTCTTTTTTTTTTTTTTTTTTTGGTATTGGATGATAACACTGCTTAGAATAATTTACTCTTTTCGTTTGAAAGTCTGGAAAGTTTCTTTACCAACACATCTCAATAAATTTGTCCTTTTGCGGAGCAGGAGTAGAAGGGTGGTATGCTACTGTTCACAGAGAGATCACAATGTTTGTAAACATTGATTCTTAAAGCTGTTTGCATCATCTTTGTTTAAGTACCATTCTTTGTTTTGTTAGTGGTAATTATTATTAGAGTTCCTTACCTTTATTTCATTACTTATTTTTAAAACAAATCTTATGGAAGTGATATTCTTGATTATGCTATAAAGTCTTCACTTGAAAAATAAATTCCAACAGCATTTGCTTCTCAATAAATAGTGTTATTCTTAAACTTTATTGGTAAAAAGTATCAGATAATCCTATTTTCATCATCTTTTTACAAAAGTGAACTGTTGTTAAGTGCTTCCTATGTGCCATAATCAGTTTTTCCTTTCCCAGGTTGACATGTATTAACAAATGAGCTAGTTCTGTAGCTGTTTGAAACGCTTGTGTATCTTCTTTCATCCTACACTCTTCTGTTTTTCTAAAAAAAAAACAAAACTAACCATAAACCAATTTAAATACAACTCATTAAAATACCATTCTCAAAATAAACATCACTTTGAGAACTTTTGCTCAATAAATTAGAAGATATTAGCTTAATGTACTTTTATAAGCAAAATGTCAGAACAGATTGTGCTTGGTCCTTTTAGAGGCCAATTTTCTTCCTTATTTTGACAAAAAAATCAGATCTTTCTACAATTTAATTACTTTCATTGCATCTGTAATCATTTTCAATTACTATTAAACAGTAATAACTAATTTCTAAGAAAACTTTAACAGAGTTAAAAGAATAAAGCTCAGCACCATATTTCTTTGAGTAGTACCTTTATTGACATAAAATTTAATTGGTAACTTTAATTTATAAGCTAGTAAGAAATGAGAACAGTTGGTACAAACATAAATGTTAGCAGTTAGCTGAACATTCTAATTAATTCATCAAGCATTACTGGTAACTGTTCTGAACTGGAAAGACATCTTTTTATTAAACCTTAGAATAAGGAAATGTGACTAAGATGTGTTTTAACTTATCTTCCCTCTGTTTAAAGTGTTGTCTCTATTTAAACTTTTAGAAGCTTTATTTCAAATTTGTTCTTGATGGAATGAATCATAATAGAATTGAGATTCATAGCAAAATATTCTCTGAGGACCATTGCTTATTTCTGTGTAGCATTCATATCTTTTGATCCAAGATGCTCAGAAATACAAAACAATGATTTATGTAATAGTCTGAAAAATAATCATTCTGTTATTTTTGAGAGTCAGTTCATATGTTACCAGTGACAATAGTAGTGACCTTTTCACTAAGTTAACATTTATAATATTACAAAATACCTTGGAAAACAAGCTTTTTTCTTTTCATATTAGTTTTTTACAGATGATAATGGGTTGATTTTTAATGTTATATTATCAGAGGAAATTATTGAAATATAAGCCAAACCATTTTTTAAATTGAATATTATTTTACATCTTTTGGTTGCCTTTGATTTTCTTTTCATGTCTGATGAAGTACCCATAATAAAAACAACAGAACACTTTTATTTCATAAATTCCTCTTTCTCACAGACTACTTCATCAAAAGTCTTGATTCCCATTTATGCTTATCCTCATTTGTAATATCTTTTGGAAATAATCTGATTTTTTTGCTTGTTCCCTGAAACTTATGGTTTTTATTTCTTGTACAAGCATTTTTTGAGACATCTAATTTGGCACATTGTATGCTATCAGAATGCAAGTATTATTGAGCATTTTCATTTGCCTTTTTAAAATTGAAATTCAGCTTGAATTTTCTTGACTTTTCTCAAAACTGCTACGCAGCACAATAGTTATTAAGGATAACAGCTGAATTCCCTTTTTACTGACAATGATGCAAGAGTTCCTTTTTCCATTTTGGTGCTGGAAGGTATCATGTTGTCCATTAAACATGTGACTGCTGAGGTGAGAAATTCATTATATTGCTAAAAATATCTGTGGGAACACATCTCTTTCTCTTCCTCACCCATCTCCTTCTGTATTACTAGAATATTAACCGTGATTTAGGTCAGATCAATTATAAACTTTATTTTTAAAAACCCTAAAAATTCATTTTTTAGTAAAAGATGGCATAATGTATGCCAGTGGTGAAGTTAATAAAGACTCAGTAATACAGAAAATAGGTATATTACTCGGTTGTGTGTGTGTGTGTGTGTGTGTGTGTGTGTGTGTGTGTGTGTGTGTGTGTGTGTACACACAGACATACACTTTTAAAAAGTCTCCTCCTTACCCTTAGGAGTCGATTTGAGGAATGAAAGAAATTATCACAAGAAAAAAGAGCAGTAAAGAACCTGGATAAGCTGTAAACCAGGACTAATGCCTAAACTCTTGTTATTTTTATTTACATCTACAAAATATATTTACTGAATGGAATTTAACTTGCTATTTTTACTTATTTCCAGAAAAGCAGATAGTGAACAATAAGAAAAAAAATGTTCTTGTGTTATATTTTTACTCATGATCAAACTTCGGTTTATCTTCTTGCTAACTATGTATTGGTTTAACTTTAGGGACACCACAGTACAAACCCTTACTCTTCAGCCTTCTGTTAAAGATGGACTTATTGTTTATGAAGACTCACCTTTGGTTAGTAATTCAATTATATGAATTTTCTCATCTATATTTTCTTAATGTATTTCAGCCTTTGGGGGGTGAGGGAAGATCACACATAGATTTCGATGTATTTCAGTCATAACAGCAAAGCACTCATTCGTATGTCAGTTGGAGAATGAATAAATATAAATTATTAGGGAAATTACAAGTTTTCTTACTCTATTTTCTCTCTTGAAAAAGAGACATTTAGGGAATGATAGAAATTCTCTAATGGTTTCTTTTTCCATTCCAGACTATTCAAAAAGCAAATTTAAAAGTTTGCCATTATTTGCAAAGGTATAGAATTAGAAATAAGATAATGTTTCAAGAATTTTTTAAAATGATTTTAATGAATACATTTCAGGTCAGTGTTTTAGACAACTAGGAAAACCCATTCCTCAGCTTCCCATATAAAATCCAAAGAATTTCCAGCTGGCCAGGCATGTCCCTCATAATAACTCCTTTGCAGCAATGGTACAAATAAATCATCAGGAGTACCTCTGTGGTTGAGACCTCAGTAATCGGAATCCTTAAAATTCTTCAGGTTGAACCTGAGTTTCCTAGAACAAAAATGTTGGGATTTGAGGTCAAAGTTACATTTTCTCTTTCTTTATAACTCAGTTTATGTTCACCCTAAAATTTAAAAAATATATATAATCCTTATCACTTTTTTTAGACTAGGAATAAAATATTTGGTTTAGAGGGAATAACCTTTTTTTCATTTTTTTTAAAAGGAAAAAAGGTAGGCAAGAATGAAGGCAGGTGGCAGGCAGGAAGGATGAGAGAGGAGGAACACACATTTTATTTATTATTTGTCCACCCCCTCCCCCGGTCCATCTCCCCTAGCTCCGCCCTGGTTCATAATCCCCTAGGTCCTTGGGCTGTATATAAACTACTCCCCAGACATGGGCTTAACACCTGAGCCACGAAAGGCACACCTATTTCTTAATCTGGATTTCTTTACATTTATTTGCTAAACTATATAATGAGAGAAGTTTATGATGTGATTTATTTTATTTTATGAGATATTTCATACTATTTAAAAGAAATATTTGGATTTACATATAAAGTCACCGAATCTCTCATTCTGTTCACTTCCTAAACATGTCTTTAAGAGTTTTTCTTATCCTTTACCTTTCATTTCATAATGTCACCTTTCTTCTAATCATTTTAAGATTTAGAACTATTTTTCTTTCCCTTCTTCTCATCTAATTAGTTGTCAAGACTAGATTATACCTTAGCAAAACTCTTTATTTCTATCTCATGCCTTTTCCCCTAAAATCAGACTCCTAAACAATTTTTTAATCAAATTATTATGTTATCCCATATTAGTCTAATCTTCAGATTTCTGCCAGATTAAATGTTTTAAAAGTATAGCTTCAGATTATTCTTAATTTGTCGGATCTTAGAAATCCTATTTCTTGGTCTGAGAATCAAGTCTTAAATAGTGAAGACTTGATCTACCCTTTAAGGCCTTAAAATGCTACACTCTTTTAGAGCCATAACAAATGCTGTCTTCTAATATCTCCTATTAATGGTGATGTCTCACTCCTTTAATTCCCATGGCACTTTAATTTTTAATTTTTTATACTTGTTTTAAATCTCCTCTACCCTGGAATCTAATGGGCATTACCACCATAGTAATAATTTGTTGTTAAAGTAAAATAAAATGATAACTGTGAGACTTTTGGTAGAGACCCATTCATTTTGTTTCTAAGACTGCTATAGAAAATGTTGCATATATAATAGTGTATCTATCATTTGAATAAAATTAACTATTGTAAATCTTAAGCAGTGAGTGATGAAATTTTTTGGATGATTTTTTTCATTTTTTTGTTCATGATAAGTATTCTGCCTTCAAAGGTTAAAGCTGTAAAGTTGGGTCATATTCTGGTAGTAGATGAAGCAGACAAAGCCCCAACAAATGTCACCTGTATTTTAAAAACTCTAGTAGAAAATGGAGAAATGATTCTTGCAGATGGAAGACGCATTGTTGCAAGTGAGTATTAAACAACTTACCCTTCAATTTATAAAATTTCTACTTCTCTGCTATCAAAGCACACACTTAGCTACCTCTTTGTTTACAAGCAGCAATCATAAGTGCAATATAACTGAAGTCTATACTGACAATCATAAAAATCAATGTGTCTTAATCTAGCTTTGTCAGTTTCATTTTGCTAGCTAGAAAACATATTGAAAATTGCAGCAGCAGTTTTAGGACAAATCGTCTACATACTTTTCCACTCTGAGGATGTCAACATATAAATCTTATTATACTGATCTCTCAATTATTAGTATGCAGTTTCTTTTATGTCATTTTTACTTGAAATTTTTTAAGTTCTTGCATGTGTTTATTACTCACAATATTAAAGTTATGTCATTGTTAGCTCATATAGTATGAATGTATGTATATACATATATATCACACACATACATACATACATACATACATGTCTCAGTAAAAAGTTACTCTCTGTTTTAGATTGTCTTTATTTTTCTTGTTAGAAAAAATGTAGGTAGATGAGTGTTATCAGTCTGTTTAAGTTACAAGGGAAAAACTAATGTTAAATGCAATGTGAGAACATTTTCTAGTTTAGAATTTCTTGTGTCATGAAATGCCTTGAAAATCTCTTAAGTAGTGGTTGAAAATAGATAGCCAATAGTAGACTAACCAGAAAAGGTGAGACTGAATCACTAAAATCTTAAATATTTGAAGAGGGTATGTGAAGAAGGTCCTGGTACAAGTGCATCTCCACAGAGGTGTTTGTGGACACTGTCATTGCAAGATTGTCATTTCTGACCCTAGGAGATTGAGAACTAATGAAAAGTGTTCTAATGTGTTGGTTTCACAATGGATTTATGGAAAATAAGACAATTTTACTTACTATTTGAATACTATTTCTTAACTTGATCATTCAGACTCCCAGGATTAAAATTCTGCCTACACTTTCTAGAGATATGACAAAGTGCAATGGACGGAAGAAAGATACAAAATTGTAGTTGGGTGATTATCTCCTGGTAACCCTCTACAATTTCTGATTCTGTTTTGAAGGACAGTCTAGAAATAAAAGCATTACCATAATTTTTAAACTTGTAAACTTTTTAAAGTTTGATTGTATGTGATCTTTTAAACATAAGGATCCCTGAAGCCCTTTTGAATATGATTTCATAAAGCATCACTTCGAAGGCTATGTTTTTCATTTTCTTTGATTTCCTAAAATTTTTGTTTTTTGTCGTCACATTTTTATTTTAAATAAGGTCTATGACCACACACATACTCTTGTAATTTGCCATTACTAAAATTAATGGAGATTGTATGTTAAAACTATTGGTTATATTAGTACATGAATATATGACACATTGAAACGTGACTTTTGTTATCATAAAAAAGGTCTGAGTGTAAACTCCTTCAGACTCATCTCAAAACTGCAGATGCTTCACAACTCTCATTTTTTGAAGATAGAATTCCTGAGGCTGAGCTTTGAATCAAATCAGATGATAAATGTTTCTTCTTAAGATAACCATAATAAAATTTTTACTATCTTATTGTCTGGACTAGCAATTTTACCTGAAGTGTACCCAAGCCAGTAGAGTATAATATTCAGTTATTTTAATACCTGAAACACTAGTACAAAGATAGCTCCAGTCAACTTGAGGTAACTTCTTTTAAGAACTATGGTAGAATTTCTTGAGTGGAAAAAATCAGCATTGCAGTGAGAGTTTACTAAGTTTTCCAGACCTTTATGTGTGTTTAAGTTTCAGATTGTATGATATTATCAACCTTAGCTGCCTATACTAAGTGTTAACAGCTGCTGGTTCGTAATGAGTAATAGCATCTCAAGCCAAGTTTAGGTATTATTAGGGAACTTTTGAGTAAGTGTGCTTTTTACATGTATGCTAAATTAAGGCAAAAATTCAAGTTACTGTATAATCTAGTAGTAAATGATTTATCAATATACCTTTCTGAAGCAAATTTTCTTGAGAAAGCTTTTTTTCCTGCAAACAGCTTATCACAGATTTCTTTTATAATTGAACGGTATGACTACATATGTTTGTTTTATGGCTATAACTCGGTATTTTTAAGAAATGCTAAATATCAATAAAAAATAATTTTTTTTTCAGATTCTGCTAATGTGAATGGAAGAGAAAATATTGTAGTAATTAATCCTGATTTTAGGATGATTGTTCTGGCCAACAGACCTGGATTTCCTTTCCTAGGCAATGACTTCTTCGGTACCTTAGGTAAAAACAATAATGATGATAACAACAAAATCCACGGCAGCAGCTGCATTATCATCTCAGTAGCACTGTTGTCTGCAATGACTGTTGCTAAATTCTGCCATTTGCTGTGTTATCATAAACACTTTGCGAGAGTATTTGTTATCCCCATTTTAGAGGAAAATATCTAATATTCAGAGAGATTAACTGTTTTTCTACAATTACTGAACTAATGAATATTGCAGTGGGGCTTCATGTCTAAGTCTGTTTCCAGAGCCTGTTTCTTAAATAATTACACCATACTTTGTTGTTAGGGCATCTTGGAATAAAATACAAAATTAGGAATGTTTCAGTGTTTGGTTTTTGTCATATTCCCCTGTGAAAAATTTCAAGACCAGCTCTGAGGAGACTGATTAATGCTCATTGGTAAGACCCTGGAATAAACTTAAATCATATAGAGCCTTTAAGCAGGAATTAATTCTCTTCTCTATGGTAAGCAGGTAATCTGGATGCTGGTCATTTTAATACTCAACAGGAAGCAGGTCCAGTATACTAACAGAATTTTTAATCTAGCAATTCCACATCAAGGAATTTATCCCAGGAAATTGCCTGTTTTCCCTGTGTGATGATTTAAGCACAAGGGTGGGCTCTATATCATTGTTTATAGTTGCAAAAAAGGAAAGAACTGTAATGTCTCTATTGTATCCACACAATAGAATACTTGTCAGCTATTGTGGGGGGAAGGGCAGCAGGACATGGGGAAGAATAGGCTAAGTTTACCTGTGTTGATAAAAAACTCTCAAAGTATGTTCAATGAAACAGTGTCCAGAAGCACAGATAGACTATGCTTCCATTTATATTATTAGAAAACAAAAGGCAGAAGGATGTTGTGTATATAAATGTGCATGTAAAGGCATAGAATTTCTCCATAAGAGCACACAGTGTCTCTCAAGTCCTCTTATCTCTGACTTTGTGTCTTATTCTGCTCTGCGCTGCTCACCCCATCACTTATTCCTTTCCATTCTACCTTCCTGCCTCTTCCTTGAACATGCCAGATATGGTTGCCTCAGGTCTTTGCATGCGTTGTACCCTCCGTTGGAATGCTCTTCTATCTGCATTTTCTCAGACATGGCGTTCTCACTGAGGCCTCACTGACCTCCCGACAATCAGCATTTCTAATGTCCTATGCTCTGCTTTTCTTTTCCTTTGAAACACACATTTCTCACATTTGTATTTATTGTTTATTGTCTCCTTCTGCCAGAATATAAACTCCTTGAGGGCAGGAATTGTGTGGTTTTGATTACTGATATATATAAAGTACCTAGAGTAGTATTTGACACATGAAAGACATTTAATAATAGTTTGATGAATTAATGAGGGATGTTAGATTATATTACTGTTAAATTTTATTTTTTAGCAAAAAAAGGGCAAAGACTGTTCTTCACATTTATATATGAAAAGGTCTAATCTATGAAATACAAGTTTGATATTATCATGGCTTTTCATTTAGGTTATTTTATAGCTATATGTTAATTGATAAAATAATGACTTGAATGATTTTTAAGTCAATGTAAAGTTTTACATTTACCTGACTAGGTATCTTCTCTTTCTAAAACAAATATTTTAAATTATATAAACATTTTGCTTTACCTTCCTTTGGTCCCTGGTCTCTTGCATTATGAATCAGTAGAATTACATGAACTTTTAACATGAGAAATTAGTCTTTTGATTTTAGATTGTTTTTTTCTTGTACATTCTGTTGTCTAAATTAAAGATGGAATATTTGTGTTCCAGTGTTCCTTTCTGTAAAAAGATTTAATTTAGACAATGTTTCTGTAGTTTTACTTTTTCAAAAATAACTTAAATATTCTGGCAATAGGCACAAGATATAAATTGTTTATCGAGTGATGATAGTAATTCCCACTGAGTATACATCAAGAAATATGCATATATGATAGGTATATGTAATTTGTGAAGCTATTAAGCATGCATAAAAGTTTAAAATGCAACCTCAGAGTCGTATGGACAGTCTTTCCAGTCAATGGAAAAGGAATAACACACCAAAACCACTTGTGTTTATAGATATACATTTTCTTTAACAATACTAATGCAGATATGGAAGAATAAAATCACTAACCTGTTAACACCGGGTACCTGTTGGGAAGAGAGTGGGATTGGCAGAGCTAGGAGGAAGACTTTTCCCTTTTGCTCTTTGTATTTGACTGATCTCCCAGGGAGATTATATTCAAGTACTATACAATTTGTTAACAGAAATCTGTGCAGAATAAACCATACATCACTCTTCTTTCCTCTTCTATTTAAGTCATTTGTTTTCTTATCTATACGTTTCTGTTGTGGATGGGCTTTCCATGTAGTTTTCCACATTTAAATATAGACTTGCTTTGGTGGGAAACCATTGATTCTTTCAATGACTATTGTGTATCTCCTGTGGCATTATAATGAATTAGTTGCATACTTAATGAGAATCTTTTTTTATTTTTTTTTAAAGGTGATATTTTTAGTTGCCATGCGGTTGATAATCCCAAACCCCACTCGGAGCTTGAGATGCTCAGGAAGTATGGACCAAATGTGCCTGAGCCCATCCTTCAGATGCTTGTGGCGGCCTTTGGAGAGCTGAGGAGTTTAGCTGACCAGGGAATAATTAACTATCCTTATTCTACTAGAGAAATTGTTAACATAGTCAAGCATTTACAGGTATGTGCAAAAAGATTTAGAAGAAGCTATCAGTCTTCCTTTTTTAGACTTAATTCATCCCAAGTCTTTCAATATTGATTCGTATGATAAAATAGGAAAAGTTTGTAATCTAAATATTAAATCTGGAAGACCAATGCCATTTTATGTTTAATCTTTGAGTATACTTTGGTGATGTTCTCCTTGGCCATTACCAAGGAGCTGAAAAATTTGATAGAGGACTTTTTTGGAGGATTGAGGAAAGATGAGAAAATGAGGCAGCAACAAAACTTTACTACTGTTTATTACTGTTTGCATGTGGTATTTGGATGAAAACTTTTAATTAAAAAAAAGACTTGGAGATAGCTAGGATTCGAAATCAGACTAGGAACTAACAATATTGATTATATTCTTGTAAACACTGCAAGAATATTATGTAAGATGGAGTAAATGGGCAAGAGAATGAAACTTTTATAGTCATGTACAAAGTGTAGTCCACCTTGGTAACAAACCAGAAAAATGTCAATTCTGCATATATAACAAATAGTGGTCTCCCGTCTAATCACCACAATCTAATGACCCTGCCACATCTCCAACTCACCATGGAAAACCTAGAAAGGCAAATAGAAACCATTATTCTACCCATGAAACCTTAAGTCCAGTTCAGGTCCAGTGCCTAACAAAAATCGATACAGAACCAATAAAGGACCAAGAAGACCACCAGTGTATATTTATGTATTTGTTTGTTTATTTGTTTACTCTAGAGAAGGGGAAACAGGCAGGAATAAAGGCAAGTAAGTAGGTAGACAGGAAGAGAGAGGCAGAAGGATTTTTAATTTTTTAAATTGATTTGTTCATTATTGATTGTTCCCCCTCACCCCAGCCCTGGTTACATACCCAGGTCCTTGGGCTTTATGTGGACTATGCTGCAGCACCTGAGCCACCAGGGAGCACCTAAATATAGGTGTTAGTAATACTTGTTTTCTTTCCCTCTGTTTCCGTTTCTCTGTTCTCAGTACTTTTTATGTTCTTTTATTGTTCCTTTACCTTTTTTTCTTTTATTCATAGACCTGTGACTTTTCTAAATACTTCTGTACAATATTCAGCACTCTACTTTATTTAATTAGCATTTTTTATTTGGTCAATCTGGTTTCTAATGTTAGAAAGCAGTGGAAGTCACTGAACACCAGGATCTGAGTACAGATTTAATATCTGAGAGGAGTCATTTCCCCTTCTAATTCTAATATTTATTTGAATAGCAAAATATTAAGCATCAGAGTCAACATTAGAGCTGAAAAAAATGTATAGTCCCTCAACTATTTATTTGACAAGGCCAGTAAATGTTCACTAAAGTTTATTTGATCATTACTGTTCTTGTTTTTAAATCTTCATAATATTGTGTATTTTATTACATGCATACTAAGGGAATTTTTTTTTTTAACAGAAATTTCCTACTGAGGGTCTCTCCACTGTGGTTAGGAATGTATTTGATTTTGATTCCTACAATGACGACATGAGGGAGATTTTGATGAACACTTTACACAAATATGGAATACCTATTGGAGCAAAACCTACTAGTGTGCAGCTGGCGAAGGAGTAAGACAAATTCACTATTGATAAAATGCTCTTGAACTTTACTGATTCTTAAAGTTGATTCTTCTGAATCTGCTGTTACACTCTGCTAAGCTGAATTGGTTGTGGAAATTACTTCCCACAAATAAGCTTTTCGAATTCATGCTATTTGCTGGTTAAATAGCATTATTTGTAGACCTGTAAATTGAGAACTTTGATTATTTAAATGTCCCATGAGTAGATGTAATGTAATTGAATAAAGGGAAATATTTGTTTCTTTAACAGCCTCTGTCCTTTTCTTGTATTGCTCTGAGTCTCATTATTTCCTAACATAGTGCAAAACTATTATACAAACATGTTAATTACATAAAGGGATAATATGTACTTAATTAAGTTGTGTGTATTTATGTTACAGTGTGTTTTTCTTAATGATGGCTTTCTAAATTTATAATCATATTTACTAAAGAGATTTCGGAGATTTTGGTTACTTATTTCAGCTTTACAGAGGAAAAGGTAGTGAATACAAGTGGGTTTGTTTCATGTGGACTGGTTTTTTGCCTTTTTTGTGTTATCACAGGCTAAGCACTAAACCTTAGTTGAGGGTCTTGCAAATACATTGTTGATCAGAAAGTTTATTAGTGGAGTAATTAAGTCAGTGAATAGTCATTGGTTAATGTTTTAAATATACATGACTTTTTGATAATTCTGATACTTTTCTTCTGTAAAGGTATTTTAACTTATTACTTAACTTTAGTCTCACATAGGAGATACTCTCTACCTTTCCTTAGAAAAAAATTATTTAATATCAGTGATTCAGCTAGCTATAGATAAGTATATACACATACATATCCTAAATGTATGTCACCTTTTTTTTTATTTGAAGTTATTATAAAAACTTGTCAGAACATATGCCAGTAAAAATAAATTGTTATAGTATCAAGGATATCTTAAAGAGAAACAAATATTTCCCTTTTGTAATGAAAGTACAAGATAGAATTATGTTAGAAATTGTATCAATTATTGGTTTATATTGTTATTGAGAGAATGCATTTTTTAAGAGTGATTTGGTATCTGTTGCTGGTTTATATACTTTACTGTAAAATGTAATTTTACCTATTGGTTAACAGTGTTTTGGGACATCTTAAGCTAATTTGATAATGAAATATAGCATATCTTCTAAACTATAGATTTCTAGAAATGGTCTTTAATATGCAAAGTTATATTAGTGCTCATTTTTTTGCATTCTTTTTATAATCTATATGTTTATTTCCCATTGGAAATAAGATGGTTTTTATTACTTTTAACAAATTTATGTAATTAGAATTCTAGTTTTATGAAACTCAGCTTTCGATTTAAAAACCTTTTTGTACTCTTGTACAATTTGGAATAAAAATTTAAATACATATTAGTAAGTAAGATCAATCATAAGAAAACTGTTAGCAGTTTAGTTTCTAAGGAAGATAGATAAAATTATTTAACTTATCCATTGCCCTCCTCATTTCTAAACTGAAAAATTCTTGCTGTGGCAAATTCTCACTCTAGTATTTACTTATGAGTGGAAGCAAAAGTACAGTAATTCTGGAAACAGGATGGCCACACACATGCCTAAGATGGGGATGGAAACATCTTGTCCACCTACTACATATAGCTAAAAATAGATTTATAGCATGTATGGCGAGTGATTTTCCCCTGTGGTGGAGATAAAAGTACACTACCATTTGAAGATGCAAAATTTTTTTTTTCCTTGTCTGTAAATTGCATTGACTTGGATAACCCAGAAGTAGTGATGTCATTGCCCTTTAGTGAAATCAATAGGTCCATGCTTAGAGAGAGTAGGCAGCATCTAGAATAAAATGAACAAAGCAGTGGCCTGAGACTAACATTAGTCTTATATTCAACCTATATTTTTGGGTCACACATGAAGAAATAAGAGAAGACACCATCCTGTCCTCAAAGTGTTGAATTAATTGCATCTTGTTCATAAGAATTTGGAGAAGTTCATTAACTGAAGAGGTTTAACTGTTGGTAATGTGAGGGCATTTTATTATGGCTCGCCTAACCATATAATTTATCATCAAAATTAGGACACATTGGAAAATGGAAGAGGGTGCTGTTATCAATGTAAAAAGTATAAAAAAGATTGGGACAGAATATATGATCACTTTAATTTTATATGATCAATAAAATTCCTTCCTGTTCCAACACCATTTGCATTTTAATGTAATCTTAATTTTTTTTTCTCATTTGCAAAAACAAAGTGAAAAAGATCACTGACACTTGCCTTTTCCCCTAGAATAGCATGCTGATAATAGTAATCACATTGACTTCTGAGGATTTAAAGTCCTCCCTCCACATCTTATGATTTGCTTGGGCTTTTCTAGACCGTTATCTACACCTTTTATTTCACTAGACCCTTTTGCTAAACCAGTTCTTGGAGACTGGTCCTCTCCAACTCTGAAGGTACTGTGTTAATGAAGAAGATCCACTTTGAATTTCAGTTCCTAAGGGAAGAAGGACAAAATTACTATTAATTATTATTAAATAATAAATGCAAAATTATTCTTAATGTCCTTTGTCCTGAATGAAAAATGCTTGCCACAACTTAAGTTTCTTATTCTCTAGTTCAGCTGTAGTGCTTATTGATGGGAGCAAAGTTACAGAGAGTCTAGAATAAAATGATATCATTCATACTAAAGATGGAAAGATAATTAGCCACTATTGCATATAATGAGCAAACGATATAAGGCAGAAGTTATAGAAGAAGGAAGTTTTCTCAAGGGACAGAGATGATAGTAGACCCTGTCTGTACGGTCTTCTACAGAACCTTCTTCATCAGCTGAAATCTGAATATGCTTGGCTGTTGAGGAGTAATGTTGTCCTGTCTGTGCTGTTTAGTAATATTTCCAAAAGAGAGAGCCTGTCACTGTCCCTTTTCGTGATCCTGAATAGTATGATGATGATACCTATCTCAGGTCTTTGCACATTTTTAAAGGGCCCAATGTGATCTTATGAAGTAAGTGTGACTTACCTTCTTTACTAAACTTTTGCAAAACCTGGCATTGTAGGCTGCCTCTTATTACATGGTTATTTTACTGTGCTTGATCATGAAATCATGAAGTTCTTCTTCCTGATGTACAATATATTCCCAGGTCTTAGTACCGATATCAGAATTAGCTACCTTGAACCTCCACATTGCATTTACCCCTTCCTACTAGTACTTTCTGGAATTTTTATTATTTGCATTTAAATTTCTAATGCTTGGGAAGGCATATGCCATAAGAGAGAGTGAACATAACCAAGTAACGAGGCACATTGGGAAAAAATTAGGCAGAAAACCCAAAAAATTATCCGAGCTCTTGTATTTCAGATGCTATTAGCAAAAAACAAAAACAAAAACAAAAAAACATGCCATAGACACACACACACACAAACACATACATATAAGATTAGGTACAAATGTTCAACTAAAGGTATGTAGATTATCTATTATAGTTAGATAGAAATATAAATATCAAAGCAAAGTATACTTGTTTTTCCCTTCAAATGAGCTTTTATTTCTGAATTTTCTTGGGAATGAAGGTACTGCTAGCATTTTAGTCCTTCTAAATTAAAAAGTGTGTTTCAGAGTAGTTTGTGAACTCTAATATGCTGGGGAAAACATTTGTTTTAAAGGAAGTGAATTATATTTTATTGCAAATTTGTATGCCACCCTGTATTTCACAGTTCTTAAGAAGAGAGAATTGTTTTTCTTTATTTTAATTTTGACGTACAACACAATATGAGTTTTAGGTATTCCGGTTCACTCTTCTTCAAATGTATGATAATACATTATATTCACCACTAAATTTCTAATAGGCTTCACCACTGTTCATTGACCTCTACTACCCTTTGTTCCCATCCCCATGATGAGAGAATTATTTCAAAGATTTATATGAAATATACTTTACCTGTAAATATATTAATGACAATATAATGATGATAATAAAAACACTTAACTACACCAAGCATATTTTCAAATACTTCTAAAATAATTTTCATAATCTTCATAAAACCTATCAGATGTAATATATGCCTAAACGTATACATATATGTTTTAGATATTCAAAGATGGAATTTATATTTCTATATATAAAATGCATCATATTATATTATTGTATTTTGTACATGAGGAATTTTAGATGCAGAAGTGATTTAATCAGTGACATCTATAATATGCATGATATTCCAATTATAAAGATAGTATACACAAATATGCAGATTGTAGGCAATTTATAAATGAGAAATATTCTTTAAAAGTGAAAATTACCAGTAATTTTGGATTAAAAATGTCTTGAAATTTTAAGTAATCAACTTTTAAATAATCCTTGACCATGATGTCATATATGTATTTTTCTGTTGGTTATTTTTTCAGTTTTTTCTTAATAGTAAAAGTTCTGTTGAAAATGCGTCATTCCCAATCTTCCTTCTTGAAAATTTATAAGGAATTAGATATGAGCATATATGACATTCCTTCCCCCAACCCTTCTTTTTTCCTCCATCCCCCTTGCTCCTTGAGATTTTAAACTTAAGATGTTTATTCTCAACATAACATTCATAAAGCAGATACGGTGATGTCATAAGCAATGAAAACAGTATCAACACTTTGTGTCTTTATTCAAGTATTTAAATGTCATTATCCTTTTCAGACATAGAAGAATGCTGTTTTTAGTCAGACTGTACATCTAAAAATGACTGCTGTCTGACTGCATTTTAAATATGTCCCATAGCTGGTCAGGAAACTTTTATAGAGTTCCACGATTACTCCTTAGATGCTCTGGTGACAAGTATTTTGGCCCTGCTTTCAAATGCTTTATTAAAAATTATTTAAAATATCATTTATCAGACAAAATAAAGTACCTTTAAGTTAATGATGTCTAGCACCATATTTATTGGCCAGTGTTGTTATTAAACATATATATAAGGTTCACATTTTAAACAATTTAAAAACACTGTGGTAGCTCTTTGTAATAGTCTTCTTTGAAAGACCCTGGAAAAGGTAAAGGAGGCCTCACTTTCTGTATTATCTTAAGATTTTAACACTTAAGTTATTTTTCTCTATATATTTATTTTTAATATCTGCTGACTCATTTTTATTTCTTATTTAAATAAAATAAAAATTTTCAAGTAAAGGTCTATTCTGTATTCGCTCTTTTGGATAACTTTTGCCTGCAGTGCATCAAAGTTTATACCACACTGCAGTGCTTACTCTAAGTATAGATCATTGGCGCCCTTACCAATGGCAAGCAAGAGATTGAGTTAACCAGGTGTTTTATGGCATAAGAAT
Source organism: Solenodon paradoxus (assembly GCA_004363575.1). NCBI lineage: Eukaryota > Metazoa > Chordata > Mammalia > Eulipotyphla > Solenodontidae > Solenodon > Solenodon paradoxus. The sequence continues at coordinate 196,596 of RJWH01000159.1, read as the reverse complement.
ACAGTAACAGTAAGTGTGTGAATTGGTAAACATCCACATTAATATATCAAGTAAGGATAGATGACACATTTTTAAAGCAACAAATATGAAAATAATTGACATTTATGAAATGCTTTAATTTTTACAATTATTGAATCACTTAAATCTATATAGCAATTCTGTTTTAATATGCTTTACAAATATTAATTCACTTAGTTTATACAGTAATTCTGTTTTTCTTATTAGGCAAGTAGTTATTTTCTAATATCTACTGGATGTAGGAGTGTGCATGCCTGTGTTTCTAATACAGATGAAGAAACAGACTCAGGACACTTCAAATAATTTAGTGAACTATACAACTAATCAGTGGCAGGATTGGGGAATTCAATCCTGATCTGTCTGTTCCAAAGCCTATCATCTTTCTTCTCACTCCACTGTGTTGTTTTCACAGTGTTTGCCTAAGAAAAGCAATGCAGTACAATAGTGATTACAAGATTTTGAAGATAATCTTTAGAGGTTTTTTTTTGAATTTCATTTTCTACTATTTGGTGATATACATGCAAAAAACACATAGCTTTTACATTAGTGACTAGGTGCATTGTTTTAATCACAGCCTCTTTTAAATGTCGTTTGTCAGTCATTCCAGAAATAAAACTTTTTTAAAATGTGAGCAAATGCTCTTAAATCTTTTTTCTTGCAATAAGGATATGCTTTTGGAAAAATAAAAGTTGGTGGCATTCACAAATACTTCAAAATAAATAGGAGCAACCTGTCACTTAAAAATAATATTCTATATAGAATCCTTTACTTAGCACTACCATCCTCAAAATCATGATCATTAATCAATAATCAATTTAGTGGAGTAACTAAAAGTTATCGTTCATTTCCTGTATACTTGTGAGTTACTTTTAAGTCACTCCAACTTAGAAAAGTTGACCTCCATTTCAAGGTCACCAACTTCTGTGTTCTAAGAGGGAATAGACCACCGGGGTAGAGGGAAGGCCTACCTTCTATAGACTGAGTCCAAATTATCTGGACAAACTTGGAACTCTTGGTTAAATAGGGTTTAATATCCTCCCAACTCACAGGTCCTATGACTCACTGTCCCTAATTGAACTGGAAAGCAGAATAAGTTGTCACTCTTCTCCCTTAGATCAGTAACCATTATCAGTGAGTCTCGCAAGTATATTTTAAGAATTCCCAGTGAAAGTCACTAAGATTGTTTTTCTGTAAAAAAGCTTAAGCATCTTTTTACAGTGTATGTTATGCAATCATGTTTAGTATTGCTCTTTCTCTTTAGAATAATACCAAGTGTACATATTTGCTGGCAGAACAACTTCATCTGTATTAAATGTATCTTTGAAAGGGTTTCTGCGTACATTTATTTTTCTACTCTGAAGACTTTTCCTATGTCATTGGAGCATCAATCGCAGCTGATTTTTCTCTGACCAAGACCAGCTATGGGGTCTTCAAAGTAAAAATCAGAAAGAATATCCAGTCGGAACCACTCCTTAGAGTAATTTCAGTAGGTTTATCTTTGAAAATAAGAAGAATTATCTGTTTATCAAGTGTTAATTATCAAGTGTTACAGTTTCATAGTCTTCACAGTTTTCTTTTACTCAGTTCCTTTATGAGTCTGCTAAAAATTTACAGTATATCCAATCTACATAGAAATTGTCAGGATCTATGAATCTTATCTTATGCTCATCTTAAACAATCTCACAAAATCATCCTTGATCCCTTAAGCACTTGTTAGAATACTTTATGAAAGCCAGTCACCTCACTTGGTAGAGATCCCCAGTCTCCACCTACAGCTAACTTCCGAGTACTCTGCAGATGGCATCATTTGTTGAGGGATGCAGTTAGTATGTAACAGGGAAGTTTGGCCATTGTGGCTTGAGATGAGAAACAAGTGAGTGAGATGTTGACAGTTCTAACATAGCCAAGCATTTAACAAATGCTATTTAATGCTCTTGGTAAACATTACATAGAGACTCAGAAATATAAAGAGGTACAGAAGGCTCCATATCTGCCTTAAAGGAAATCACAATTAATTGGCAAAGTAAAAACTGGCATGTGTTATAATAGAGCCACACAAAAGAGAGCAAAGACATAGGATTGCTAATTTTTTCCTTAGGGGACAGGCAGGAAGGATAACCAAGCTGAATCTTTAAGGAGTTACTGGGCATTCTCCAAGCAAATGAAGGAATAGAAATTTCTTCAAGTAGACGATTGAAGAGATACGGTGCATTTTGGAAAAAGTAGTTTGCTAACTGGATTGGAGTGCCAGCAATTTAAGTGAGCCTTACCTCTAATAAATTAGTAATCTAGTTGGGAAACTACAAGCCTATAAACTATCAACCTTATAATGCAATGTTATGTTGAAAGCACTACATTCATAGTAGAGTTATCTAATAAACTCTTCTTATGGGAAATACAGAGGCTTTTGGTGAGTTTTCTTCTGGGAAAATTTCCTACTGAAAGAGTTTCAATCCTTGTCATTCTTGATGTGGATAATTAGAAAAGAAAAAGATTGGAATATACTAAAATGTGGTCATTAAAGCAGATGGCAGAAAAAGAGAAGATGAGGGAAAGGGAACCCAAGCCTCAGAACTACAGTCTGGAACTTCTGGGAGGGGGAAGAAAGCCAGCGCTATGTGGAGCAAGCTGACAACATCTGCTTTGGCAGAGTGATGCTGGGCAGCAGCACAGTGTCATTCTGGATATTCCTGGGGAATGGACTTGAGAAGTTTTAATCAAGAATAGCAAGTTTCCATCTCATAAATCCAAATGTCTCATTTTCTGTAACCTCAGCAGGACTTAGTTGGTAGAGGTGTACAAGTTTTAAATGAGGAAGTGAAAACCATAAATTCTAAATGCAGTCAGGCACAGTTATAAAAACACATATTTGTGTATTTTATTTGCAGCAAAGCAAAATTAATTTACCAGCAATATATGAGACTGTAGGGAAGAGAATTCACAAGTTGGAAGCAAACGAGAGTTACTGGGAGCAGTAGCACCTATTATTAATTTTAAGTGCTTAAAGGAGATTCTCCATTTTCTCTAGTATATTGACTTTTTATTTTAGTGTAAGTATTTGTAGGGGGTTTCATGGTTTTAGTTATGCTTTTTCAGACATATTCTTGGTCAGATCTTAAGTTTGAAAATTGCAAAGAGTTTCTAAGAGTTCCATATGTGCGAATTTATGGAAACCCAGAATAAAGATTCATGCTACCCAGAAAAGAAATATAGGGGAAATGTGCAAGGGGGTTGTGACATTTGAATTGGATCTCAAGAATGACAAGGATTTCATCAAAGAGGTAATAGCAGAAAATAATATTAGGCAGAGGTAATAATGGCCTCATGGGTGTGTGAAAATGCTTGTAGTGCTCAGGAACAACCAGTAGCAGTTCAAGATAGAGGCATAATTTTCTGGAGTAAAGAGGAAGCAGTAAGAGCCAAAGGTAGAAATATTTGTCAGAGTTATTCTGTGAAAGACTCCAATAAACTCCACTGGGCAATCCAACTTTATTTTTACCAGAGGCTAGAATTAAAACTTTAGGAATGAGTGAGGACTGCTAAAATGGAAGCTGTTCTTTTTCTTCTTAAAGATTGTAATATCTGGTAAAATTTTGAGTCAGTGAAACTACCCGGATGGGGTCCATTATTCCCATGAAAATTAGTAGTTCTTGTGGTAAGGAAATGTTTCAGGAATTGTTGATAATAGGTATATCAACAGTTTTCAGTTGCATAATGCCCCTAGAAAGAGCCAAATCTTTTTCATGTGTGTATTCATACTCCAGAAATAGTATTGGCAGCTGTTTAAAGAAGGCAGAAATTGGCCAGAACAAACTCTTTAAAATCTCAGGTCATCTGTTTATGGAAACAGTCTTAGAAAAATCTCTTGTATGTCTTTCAAACTATATTACTCGACTTTGATGTCCATATGCATCATGTTATTAATTGTATGCATACTTAGAAAAAACTTTTTCCCTTTCTATAACTTGCTCAAGTGCTATAATTTGATTTGAGTTATGATTTTAAAAGTCACCTTTGTTTTAGTTAAAACATTCACTTCCAGATCTGTATTAATATTTCCACAAGAGATTAAGAAACATCACAACATATGAATTGAAATACTTTATTATTTAAAAAGTATAAATTGATGAATGGCATTGAAGACAAAAATAGTTCTATTTTAATCCTTAAATGAATTCTCTTTCCTCTTAAAATCAAATCCAGACATCATTCGTTTTAGGTCATTAGCAACATTAAACAGTGTAAGTGAAAGGATCCTAAACCATGGAAAATACTGTTGTTGCTTCACTTAAATGAAGTGTAACAACTTAAGGTTGGTCAGAGTTGGATAACAGATTTCAGTCATATATAGGGCTTTTGCTAACCAGTTATTAGTTTAGACTTACCCCTCAAATTAATGTTATGTTTCAAATTCCAAGCTTGCTCATGCACCCAGATATAATGATTCCCCTTCTCCTGACTACTAACTACTAACTTGCTAGAGGAGAGATAATAACTGTCTAATTTCTCACAGGTCATTGAGATAGGCCAGTGGTGTAAAATAAATCAGGGACTTTAGTTTGTATCAGTTGGCTAGCTTGGAGTCCACAGGAAGAATCTAGGAACAAAACTTTATATTACCACCAAGCGGCAGGGAGTCATTTTGATTGTGTGGTCCCAGTTAGCTCCAGAATAGATTCCGTATGACCTGAAGGTCCTGCCCATCCCCGGTCAACCAAACAACTCTTAGTATTTTTTGACAGAGCAAGGCAGCCTATAGTTTTCATGACTAATATTTAAAATGACTGGGCAAGTTCAAATCAGATTTTAGGACTATCCTTAAGATTGTCAGTAAAAACTGAAAGTGAAGTTACCTTTGCTCAAATAGAAAATTTTTTTTTGTTTTTAACATCTATGATATTTTATGAGATTATGAGAGGATGTTAGATCTAATTTTTGAACTTTCTAGTTCTTTTGTTTTATTGTAGGAACATTGCATCATAATATTATATAGGTTTAAAGTTAACATCATTATAAATCAGTATCTGTTATGTCAGATTTAACACCAATAGTCCAATTGTATCCTTTACCATTTAACTGACTCCCTTTACCCAATTACCCACCTCCTACAGCCTTCCCTTCGGGTAACTACTAATTTGAGTCTATAGACTAAAAGTCCATTTCTGTTTGATTTGTTTTATTTATTTGGTTGGTTTCTCTATATACCACATATGAGTGAAATCATATACTATTTAGAACCATTTTAATCTTCTTATCAACTTACCAACGAAGGATCATTAAGCAAGTTTTCTACCTGTAATTCGATTTCAAGATGTATAAATATTTCTGTTGTCTTCAAGAAGCCAGCTTGGGATATATTTAGAGCTTCATTTTTTAAACTTTGAAAAAACCTTCCTGTCTATCAGGTCACTTATTCTATATAGATGTTTTCATTCTGATTGTTTTCACTCTTGAGCAGCAAAGGTAATGCAAGACTATTGAATTTACCACAGATACTTCCTCTTTTCACTATAGTGACCATCAGAGAATCCCTACACTCTAAAAAACCTAACAGGCCATCCTCTTCATTTCACTAAGGAAGAAATGAACACCCAGAGAAATAGGCTGACTTTTCCAGTCCCAAATCTGTATAACATTAATAAAATAATGAGAATTAAAACCCCAAGTAAATTAGCCTTTTGATGGGAATCATAATATAGCAAATGCTGATGTCAAACTATAATGCTGTACACATGAAACCTATATAATATTATATACCAATGTTTAATAAAAGTTAATAAGAGTAAATAAAAGGGACACAATAATAGTGAATGCCCAGACTCAGTAACCCTCTTACTTTGTTTCCAGTAAAAATAAGTAAGTTAGTGGGTGGCCATACAGGGTAATTGTCCAGGTACTTAAAATGTGTTTTAGATGTTAGATACAAAGCATATACATTCATTTGAGATATTTTTGTCATGTGACTTAGCTGAATTTCAATGAAAATTTCTTTCCTTCTGTGTTCAACATTAGCATTTCAAAGGAACAAGAAGCGGGTTTCATCAGATTGCTTGGTTTCATTACTTTATGCAACAAAATCTAAGGTTCACATAATTTTGTTAAGTATTTGCAAATATGTCAGACTACTCTTACTGAAAATAAAATGATTTATAAATATAAATGTGTATTCTTTAAATGATTATCAAGCTCATTCTAAGCATGCACTTTAATTTATAGCTGCATGTACATTATTTTTAAAGAACTTGTTAGCTGTTAATCAAGTCTTAGCTTATCATGGAAGAAGAAGTTTATAATGAATTAAATGACAAACTAATGATTGCTTTTTTAAAGAGTCAAAGAAAAGTTAGTATGATTAAAAAGTAAAGACTTTATTCTCAAAAATCTGTGGTTTTGTACTTTAGCACTGCCATATTTGTTTTGGCAAGTCACTTTATTAAAAGTCATTTCAAATAAAAAGAAGTCTAAATGCAGCATAGTTTCATTAGAAATAAAATGAGTGCTTCCCTTGGTGGGAGTGATACCGAAGTGGGCCCGAGGGGATCTTCTGGGTGCTGGTTGCCCAGGTGTGTTCAGGGGTAAGTCACACATTTGTGTGAACATTCATGTGCCCACATATGATCAATGCAAAGTAAAAAAAAAAAAAAAAAAAGGTAAGGTGTTAAATAGTCTATGAAACTGGCCCTGAGCAACTTAAAAATATGTGGCTGGTGTATTATGTGCTATTTATTATTTGATTCCACATTGAAAGAATAAACCAAAAGTGGATAGATTGCTCATTTGTGCCCTAAATTTTTCCTGTACTCTACTGGAAGTTGAGATGTTAGCTTACCATGTATCTTACTAATTGAAAGAAAACTATATAAACCCGAATTTTCCTTGTCATTAAGGTATAAACAGAATAGGACTTTAGAGTTTTTGAAATGTGATATGTTTTATTCATAAAGAAAATTCTGTGTGTTTTAATAAAATGAAAAACAGCTTATAAGTAAAACCTTCAAATATGTGTGTGTGATTGATAATAGAGTGCTAATTATTTTTTTTTTCCTATGACTTGGAAACAAGAAGTATTTACTTTTTGAATTCTCCTTGATAGGTTGCCTCTGCCAGAGCAGACATTCATGGGCTACTGGACAATCGGTCAATCGAGAGATGGAATGCAAACACTGTTATGTCCAGCAGAAACTGATCATATAGACATAAAGGTTGAGATCAGTATTTCTTCATTAGAATGCTTAATAATGTAGCTTTTTCTGCATCTTCACTGGAAAAAATCTATACCGTGGAGAAATTACTTGTTGTGATGTTGCTTTAGAATAGATTTAGCTTTTGCTCTAACTCTCAAGTCTGTTTGGCCCCTGAGGGCCTCAATATAGTAATTTCTAATGACCAGTAGAATTCCTAAGTCTAAACTGAATTCAGGAGAGTCAGCTCTGTTGCATGTTATCCTGACAGCTGTCACTCTGAGCATTGGCTTCATGTAAAAAGGCAAAGGAACGGAGTGTCAGTTGCTAGTTGCACAAGAAATCCTTCTAGGTATTTTGATCAGAAAGAGATGTACAGTGAGAAATTAGATTCTTATTAAATCATTTAGAAAGGGGCTGCCAGCAGACTTTTAGTATCAAAATCAGTGTTTCTATGTCTCATACCACCTCTGTTGCTACAAGCAACATATGAAAAAAACAGGATCAGAAAACTCTTTCTGAAAAGAGCCACATAGTAAATATTTTATGCTTTGTGGTCATACAGATGCTGTCACAACTACTTGTGGTAGCACAAAAACAGCCATGGGCGACATGTAAACAAATGAATATAACTGTGTTCCAGGAAAATTTTGTTTAAAAAAGCAGGCAGTGGGCCATAGTTTGTCAGCTCCTTCAGTGGAGCGTAGTTTGTCTGCTCGTGTTGATCGGAGCTTCTTGTCTGCTCTAGCTGTTGAAGATGGCCATTACTCTGCTCTGCCTTCCAAATCTTGTGTAAGTGCATTTAATGAGCAGAGACTAAATCACATCCAGAAAGTGGCTTGCAAGGGAGCCTGAGGAATGTAAGTTTAACCATGATATTCTCTATAAAGATACAGTAATCATTCTCCCTAGTGGAACTCTATCAGGCCTTGGTTAATTCATTTACAAGTTTTTCTCTGGTTTTAGACAACTCTGGAGCCCAACACTGTGAGTTCAAAACTAGCTCTAGGCTTAGGAAGAAAGGAAGTGATGAGAAATTCTATAGTATTTTATATCTGGTACATTTTGTGAGTAAAAAGAAAAGGTGAGAAATTAAGTAGCACATATCTTAAGTAAACTAGCACAAAGGCATTTATAAGTAAAAGCATATGATATTATAAGTACCATATCGGTCAATAAATGAGAAGAGGTAAATCAAGATATTAAGTATTTGAATTTAAATTCTGTACTTTGGAAGAACTTTTTAGCTTTTCTACATTTTGGTAACTACATTTCTTAACTGAGATCACTATTTTATTATAGGGTCCCGCACTCATAAACATTCAGGAGTATCCAGTAGAAAGACGGGAAGAACGATCCCTAAACTTCACTGAAGAATGTGCCTCATGGAAGTTACCATTAGAGGAAATTAACATAGTCTGTGACATTACTACATCACATGGTATGTCAGTTTATTCTTTTGATTTTTCATTTGTCGACTGACTTTTTTAAAAAGAGGGATTAAAATAATCTGTAGACATCAATAAATCTACCATCAACTTCGTTACTAGTCATTCTTGGGTTAGATAGCAATGATAGGTAATTTAGAACTAATTTCCTATTACAACCTAACAACATACTATTGTGGCCACATAGGCACTGCTGACTGTGTATGCATGTCTGTTTCTCATTACAATTACAGCACAAACTTAAGCATACCCAGGCATGTGCTAAAAATAGAAGGAGAAAAGGAAAGGAGGAACTTTTTTTGGCTGGGATTCCCGTTTGGTGATTGCATGAATCACAAAAGCAGGACTAGAGTGATTTGTAGTCATTAAATTTCTCATTGTAAAGGATGTTGAATACAGGATGTGAATTCTTGGCATCTGTGTTCTGGACTATTGCCATTACCTACTGATTCATGCCATGTGCCCTGAGTACGTTTTTGGTAGAAGTTTCTCAACTGATGGCAGTTGCTAAGGTGATATAAACATGTGGTGGGGGAGGGAGAGTCACTGACTTGATTAAGATGTGAACTGTTTAGGCAGAAATTCAGAAGCAAGTTTTTGTTCTGATAAGTTCTATAGATATTGTTTATGCCTAAAATCAGCTATGTTGAATAAAAATTTGTACTTTAAAAATGTACGGGGTTTTTGGTCAGTGATTGCTATTCTCATTAAGATATTTTATATTCACTAGTAGAGAGTAAGCATGGGTTTTATAGATGAAGTTTGAACTCGGGCCTAGCTCATATTTAGGGACTAAAAATAAATATGCTATGATCCTCTGCCCCAAGCCAGTGACAGGCGTCTAACCAACTGCAACATTTTTTTCATTAAACCTTGTCACAGTCTCAAAATTCTCAGCACAAGATTCCAGTCATTTGGCCCTGAAAAGTGAAACTTATTTGCTGTCTCTGATATAATTTAACCCTCTGTTTCAGTATTTGCCTACTAGATATTTTGTATTTTGTATTTTTTTAAACTTCCTGCATTTGTGAGCAAAGAGAGTATTTTCTTGGATTATTATCAGAGTGAATTATATATGTAGGTGTGTTTTTGTATATATAGTACATGTAACACACAACATACACACATTTGAGCCAAACCAAATAGCACTTAATACTTCTAATAAGAGAGAACAATTAATAGGTTCATTAAATGCATTTCTCTGTATATTTTTACTGTATTCTGTGGTACCCTATACTCTGTGGGAAGAGGCCCAATACCTGTTGAATTGAATTTATTTGTGTTGATATCAGAAGTTTTAAAAAAAGATTCTTAAATTAGGAATTATGTGATTTTGTTTGATATTTGGAACTATAATGCATAGTTCGCATCACCTCTAAACAATGTCTTCTGTCCTTCCGTTTTATTGTTTCTTATTAACGTTATCTTATTCATTTAAATTTACTATTTCTTTGTGTATAATTTTGGTTTTTATTTGAAGACTTTGCACAATGAACACACACAAAATTGTATATAGTTCAAATTTTCTAGTATAGTCCCAAATTTAAATGTTATATGTCTTTATCATATCCATGTCTTAACTTTGGGTTCAGAAAATATAACCACTGTCAAATAGTCTCCTGGATTAGTGATTCTCATAACATGTTGGGTTTTTTTTTTTTTATTGTAGCAGACATTGAAATCATTCTTTTAACATCTTTTTTATTTCCTTTGAGTGATTGCCATGAAGTTTAGGAGACCTGACCTTTATCTTCAGATCTAGAGAAGATCCCTGATTGATCTAAGTTATTCAGAATCATTTCACTTCCTTGTCATAGTCTGATAACATTTTATACAAAACCAATTTAGTTCCTAGAGAGACTATAGGAAATAGTCCAGAGACTGGCTACTCAAAGAAGACTCTCAAAACAAAGATTTAACATTTCCTGGAAGCTTGTTAGAAACCTCACTCCAGACTTGCTCATCAGAATTTGATTTTCATTAAGGACCTAGTCATGTACTCAGATTGAGAAAGCAGAAATTTTTCAATAACAAATACTCAAACATGAACAAAAGTTTGGAAAATCAGATCCACAGAGCTAAGAATCACAAAATGGAATTGCTTATTTTTAGCAAGAAAAGTCCAAAGACCTAGTAACTAGGCAATGCAAGATTAGCACTTAGATGTTGACAAGCTGTTGTTCATCTGAACCAAAAATAAACCAAAAGAAAGCAGACCTTTACTGAAGCACAAAACTTTTATGCTTTAATACAAGGAAAATTGTTCTGACATTGAGCGTTAAATCTTGAATGGTGTTATGATGAGATATATGGAATTCTTTTGGAAACTAATAGATAATTCCTGGGATAGATGGGTGTGGCCCCATCTAGGATGGGAACTGAATGGCTTCTCAGAGTTTTTTTTGACTAATCAATTCATCCACAAATCATCTGCTGAGTCAGATGTGCTTAGTCTCCTGATTCATTTTTCACTGGACTTCATGACCAGTCAGAAACTCTGTTGCAGATTGCAAAATTAACACCTCTTTTCATTTCAGAAAATGAAGAAAATACTCTCTATGTAGTTACCTGCAATCCTGTTTCCTTATACTTTATGAATATGGCTGGGAAAAGTGGCTACTTTGTGGACTTGTATGACATTTTTCCAAGAACGGCCAGTGGAATTTGGCATCCATTTGTGACAGTAGCACCACTGGGAAATCCCTTAAAGGGTCAACTGATTCTCCATGAACAGCAGGTAATCCACTCTCAGCTGCCCACGTGGTATAATTACACTATGTGAAGGAAAGGTCAGAAGTGATTTGTATCCTGTAACTGAAAATAGGGGCTTTCATAAAGGAGAGAGGCTAGAGGGAGGAGTAGTCAGAGGTTGAATTTTATCAATACTGGGAAGGCAGGCTCTCTTCCTCGCCCCAGAGACATCGAGGTGCCCTGCAATTCTGGAAAAAAAATACATCGTTTTCTCAATATTAGCACTATTAACATGTGAGTCCTGAAAATTCTTTACCTTGAAGCTTGTAGTCTCTTCGAGAGGATAGGCAACAAAGATAGAGATAAGTACACCAATTTCTGATCCTGGTAATGTGTGGTATAGAAGCAAAGGGAATGCTGGAGGTATGGGGTGAAGAGTGGGGAACTAAGAGTATTTGAAAGAGTATGACATATCTCCTCGTAGGAGATTTTATCTAAGATTCGAGTGACATTCTTTATCCAGAGACAACTACATAAATGTACTGCACAGAATTGTCATGGGATGTTTGGGCAGCTGTAACAGAAACACCACATACTAGGTAGCTTTTAAACAGCGGAAATGTATTCCTCATAATTCTGGATGTGGGCAAGTCCAGAACACAGGCACCAGCAGATTCGGTGTCGGGTGAGAGCCCACTTTGTGGACGGCCATTCTTCTGCTGCAACCTCACGTGGCAAAAGGAACCTGCGATCTCTTTGGAGTCTCCTTTAAAAGGACACTAATCCGATTCCGTGAAGACTCTACCCTCATGACCTAGTCATCTGCCACAGGCTCTACCTCCTAATACATTGGGGCTTAAGATTTCAGCACATGAATTTTGCAGGAACATAAGCATTCACTTCATTGAAGGCCTATAATGAAGTCCTTTTGTACCTTAATGATGCTCAGGTTCTAACTATTTCTACCTTTTCAAGAAAACACTAAGAAAAATGACAGGTTCTCAGATTCAGACTACAAGTTATTAAAAACAAGATATCGATAACACCACAGGATGTGTTTCAATTAGTGGGAGTTTTAAAGGCCCAAATTAATCTTTACTATACCAGTATAAAGGAATGTAATGTTTTTGTATGCCTATTACCCATATGTTATCTACTAAATAGTATACTAAACACAACATTCATTCAGTGATTATATGTTGGTACCTATAATGGGGATACTGCAGTGAAAAAAACAAAAATCTTTGTCCTCAAAAACTTACAGTCTGATATAGGAGATAGACAATAAGCAAAATAAATATATCTGAAGTTAAAGAGTGAGAAGCAAGGGAGAGTAAAATGGAAGGCACAGAGGAAGATTTCTATTTAAAATTGGGTGAGCATGGATTGCCTAACTGGAAATGTAGTATTTAAGTAAAGACTTGATGGAAGTGAGGGGAGAACAAATAACAAAGAGAATTCCTTGTGAAGGGAATTCTATGTTTAAAGGTCCAGAAGCTGGAACATGCCTCTTCATCTTTAAAGAAGCGTGGTGGGAAAGAATGAATGAGGCTGGCAGTATGAGAGGGGAGGTCAAAGAGCTCATTCAGGAAGTTGGTGGAGGAAGCGGGAAAGCAGACTCTTTAGAGCTTTGTAGACCGTTGTCATGTTCTGGTCCCTGACTACTAATGGGAAAGGAAGGGGTTACGGGATCTCAACCAGAGGAGGAACATGATCTGATTTATATATTTATTTAACATAATTATTTTATTACTTCTTTTGTTTACAAAGCCATGCTCATTTTAAGATATTGAACTTGCTTCTGAGCCATGGGTGTTCCTCACCACACCCTCCACCAGGGTTCTAGTGTCCTTACCACCACCTGTTCCCTGTCTCCTTCCCTCCCTCCTAATACCCTTCCGGCAGCCATCATCTTGTGTCCTGTGAGTTTTCTCCAGTGTTTATCTGTTTGTTTCATTTCATTATATTCCACATATGAGTGAAACCATCCTGTATTTCTCTTTTTCTTTCTGATTTATTTTGCTTAACATGATTCCTTCTAGTTCCATTTAGATGATTGCAAAGGGTACAATTTCTTTTTATTTTAGTAGTAGTATAAAATTCCATTGAGTTTTTTAAAGGTATTGTATGGCCCCTCTGTGGTGAATTTAGATGTAAAACCAGAAAGAGTGAGACTAGGAGATTTTTGCTGTCATCGAACAGGAGATAATGGTAGTTTGGTGGAAGATGGAAGTCATAAGTTATGATGAATTATGGCTATATCTTGAATGTAGGGTCAACAGGATTTCCTGACAGATCAGATATATGGAATTAGAGACAGCAGAATTAAGATCAGATATATGGAATTAGAGACAGCAGAATTAAGAACAACTTTAAATTTTAAGAACTGAGCAACAGAAAGGAGAGAGTTCCATTAACCGAGATGAGGGAGGAACTGATTTGAGGAAGTGGGGTAGGGGATGGAATTAATGTTTGATTAAATTTGAGATGTGCCTGTATGAGTCTAGAGTCTAATGGAAAGGTTAGAGCAGTAACTATACTGGGACTCATTGGAATACAAATGTTATTTAAAGTCATGAGACAGAGGAAATCAAAGGACTAAGTGTGAGTAGTGAAGTCTGAGCAATAAGCCCTAACGTAATAAAATATTAAGAAATCCAGGAGATGAGGGGGAATCAACCAAGGGGACTGAAAATGAGTGACTAGTGAAGTAGATGGGAATATCTCAGAAAGCAAATGCTGAATGTCTCCAAGGGAGGGATCAACTGTTAACTGCTAACAATGTCCCAAGGAAAAGATGATAAACATTTTCCCCATGTTATTCTTCCAACTGCTAAGGAGGTAGCTGTTAGGTGTGTATACATGTGAGGAAGCTGAGACTCAGAATCAAACAGTTTGCGTAGCAAGTAAATGAGAACCAAAATTCAAACCAAACTGGGTTGACCTCACTAGCATTAGACTTCATATCCTCTCACTCACTGCAGGTACTTATGGAAAAGAATAGTTTGAAAAAAATTAAAGTAATGAGAACAGGAAAATATTAGAGAAATACAATGTTGTTACTTGCAAATATATAAAGTCACTATGAGAGCAGACTGTTAGCCATGAAGCAATAATTTTAGATTTTTATGTCTAAGAGGAAAATAAGGCATAAATAACATGTCAGTTGTTCAGTAAATAAATAAGTCAACTTTAGTTTTAGGCTTTGACTTATAAAAGTCAGGTATTGCTTATAAAAGTTTGTATCCAATAGCTTGGAATAAAGGTTTTACTTCATATATTCCAACAAAATATTGATGTTATTGAATCGTATTCTGTGGCCAGAAGCATCTGTTATAACAAAAACAAAAACAAAGCCATGATATTGTGGTGATTTTTAATTCAGTAGGCTAATCAAATTTGAATCAGAATGTAAATTTGGAGTTATTTATTAAAAACATCCTGTCAAATTTTTAATTGTCAAATGAACTGTCGAATTTATATATAGCAATTATTTATAAGAACTAAATTTTTTAGGTTCTCAGTATTTTGTTTTCTTACGAATCCAATGATTTGGTAATATTGCTGATTAACTTGAACATTGCTCTGTTCCAATAAACTGTCAACAAAAAAAAATATGTTTCTCGTTGTAAAGATTTGCTTGGCTTCCATAACCAGCCCTGTGGCCCCTGGCACTCCTGCATACTTTCAGAATTCTCTTTGACCACAGTTTCAGCAGTTTTCCGGAAAGCTACCTCTGTGCTCTGAGATGCCAATGCACAGCTTGCCAGGTTATTTCCACTCTCCCTGTGTCTGAACTTCTTTTCCCAGAGAAGCTGTCTTAGTGTCTGTTTTATGTGGCAACGCTGTAGACTGTAAGACCTCTTTAACTGCAAATGAGCGTGCAGCTAGAGCGTTTACAAAAAAATAATTCAATTTAAGTGAATAAAAAATGAGTCCTCTGCCATCAAATGCTTCTTCCTCCATCCTCCCCTAACTGAAAATGGAACTGAACTGTTGAAGAGAAGAACTTCCATGAATTTATCTACCCCTGTCTTTTTTTAAAAAAGGCTTTACTGCTTATGCACTTCCCCGGTTAGTTTAAGAAGTTGTTCGAAAATTCTTTGCTAAAATAAAATCACAAGTGAGGAAAGGAAAACTTTGCCATGACTAAAAATAAAAACTCCCCCCCACCCCATGAGATTGCTTATTACATCTGTACAAAGTTTAGAATTTCAGACTTTGGGACATTGAGGTCATCCAGAGGTTACTTTTCTCCCAGTCAAATACCAACATAATAAAATCGCTCACTTGCTTCCCCCTCTCTGCCCCCCTTAAAGGAGCGGCAAAACCACAGTTACATGTAATCATGTGTGACGCAAAATTCTATTTTTAAACTCAGACAGAGTGTATCATTAGTCATTTACAGAAGGAAACCATTAACATCTAAAAGGATGGAGCAACAGAACTCCTTCATGTTGCCAGTTGCTTCTAAAACTAATTTTAAATGCAGCAATAGCTGGAAATATATACATATTTTTCTGTCACTTAGATACAGTTTTTTAGCTTGCTTATGTAAAGTTATGATTATATAAATATTAGACCCTAAAAAGGAAGAAAAATACAAAACAGTTCTAACTTCTTTTTCTTCTTATTCTTATCTGTTTAATCGTCTGCTTATTCTTCTGCTTAATCACATTTTGGGGTCAAACATCATTTTCAGGACTTTTGTTTTGCTTAGAGAAGTTAGTATTATCCCAGATAGCCAAAGTGCTAAGCATTCATTTTAATGTACATATCGTGTAGAGTTTCTCTTTTTAAAAGTATTCAAGATTTTGTCTAGAATGGAGACGGTACATTTTTAACTTATTAATATTTTAAATTATTAATATGTGTTTTAAGGAAAACATTACGATTCCAGTACCACTTACAAATTTTCAAATGCCAGGTATAGTACCTTTTAAATATAATGTTAATTTTGAAAGAAAATATTCTTGGCACACATTCTTAGTGAAGAATTGTGTATTATACAGAATATGATGCTTGTGAAAAAAAATGTAAGCTTTGTCAACGTGTTTACTTGAATTTTTTCAGACAGCCAAGATTGAGAGTATATGGAATGACAGAAACTGAAATGGATATGATTTAAATTCTTGACCATGTCAATAAAATAAGCTAGTAAAATAAATTTGAAACTGTACTCTGGTGACCTAGATTTGCAGATGAATCATTAATCTTTTTTACATTTCTTTTTATTCCTTTCTAACTCAATTACATTATAGAAAGCAAGGGTCATGGTTAATTTATCAAAAAAAACCACTTTGTGATTTAAATAAAAGCTGCTCAATGAATTTTATGAGACAGATGAACAAGCATTCCATATTCCTTAGCTCTGTTTTGTAGCATGTATATGAATTCTTTGAGTGCTTTGTGTCTTCCCCCAAAGGAAAACTTTCCTTTGGAAATACTTGAAATGAAATGTTCATAAGAGTTAGAATAACTGGAGGAACCCCAAATTTAGAACAAAACAAAAAACATAAACACAGTTGCCTAACAATGAGGTCTGACAATTTGTAGAGGCTTTTGTGCAAACCTGTGAGTCTAATTTCTAAACATTTTTCAATTCTAACTTTTAAAAAAGTCAACTTCTTTAAAGTATTTAATCTTTTCTGGCTTTTTCAATTTTAAGTTCTTATTTCATGTATCTTGGTGTTATTTTAATGGCTAAGTTTTATTTAACATTGTTTTCTTAAAAATGGTCCTAATTACTGAAAGATTATTATTTCATTTTCTTATCTATGATTAATAATGTTGGATAAATCTCTTGTTATACATTACTATAGCACCAGCTATGAAATTTCTTCAAGACTAGTGAATTTCAAGATGAAGAAACACTCATTCCTTGTTAGGTTCTTGGATTCCTTGATAGTTTCTTGATAGCCTATCTTTTTATCATACGCCTTTTTTGAATTAAACCTGGATTTGTGAAAGAATAGTATTTAATTATGCATGATGTTTCCACAAAACATTTCTTAAGTGTAATTTCGATAAAAGTAAATGGTAATCCTCTTAATTTCCTTGTTAATATATGTGTATATACACAAATATACATATATATACATATAGATAAAATAACCATGGTTAAGCTATCCTGTATTTAGAAGGGAATGGTGTTAAAATGAATACCTTATGCATTACATAATTAGAAATATCTTCATAAAAGCATCTAACATTTTAGGTCTCAAGGAGAAATGTGTCTTTGTGGTGTCTCAAGTATACTAATATTGTTGTTTTCCCTTTCATTTATCACTATAATCTTTATCCCAAATTGCCAAAAGATTGCTGCTTAAAGTGAAAGGAACAGATCTTGAACTTCTTATTGTTGTCTTTGTTTCCAGAGCAATGTCATCCTGCTACTAGATACCACTGGCCAAGCCCTTCGTCGTCTTATCCTCCCTTCTGAAGAAGTTACAGCTAAGCAGTCTTCTTGGTGGAGCAAGGAGGAAGCTGTAAGGAATCTTGTCCAGCAAAATGCCAAAGATTTTCTATAGCTTTTGTAAAGATGAATGCCTGTAATTTCAGTGCCATGCTTACTATAATACTAGATTTATATAGTATCCCATGTGTAACTCAACCCAATGTATCAATTACCCATTATCTTTACCGTTCTGTTTTCCTCTGTCCCTGAACAATTTCTATGTACAGCTTTGTTTCTATAAATGAAAGTTAGAAGGAGCAGAGGGATTAAAATAAATGAATTGTCATTTCACAGAGTAACTATAAATTGGATTGCACACTTCTTGGTGAAAGGGATATTATGTGCACTTGACATAAATAGGATACACAAGATAATTCTCGTTATGACTTGTAGATTTTGACACAATACGAATGGATAGATATAGATGTACATATAATTAAATGCCAGTAGCTTCTTTTTGTATCCATCATACTCACATACAGACTTGTCAGGACTGAACTAGTGATAACAGAACATCCATAAGCTACTTGAATGTGACATTCTTGGCAAATTCCTAATCATGTATTCACTTTAACCTGCTTTCCACTTATATGTGTGTTGGATTAATGGGCTAAAGCTATGAGCATTATAGCTGATTGCATCTTCTAGATAAATATTTTAGGCCAACCTAAAAGAGCTTGTTCTGCCATTCAGAAAAAGGGAATAGATATTAAAGAAGGCTTGCCCTCTGCCCTACATAAAAACATATTCCTGTCTTAAAAGACCATAAAAAAAGAATTTCTTAAATATCATAAATCTACTGAAATTTAAGAAAAGTATTTCTTATATGTTTGTATTATGGTATAAATTACACTGTTAATCATCAGCTAGTATGTTTATTTCTAGTGCCAATATTTGGCATTATTTAAAAATTTTTATTCTAAACATGATTTAGTGTGTAATTCACAACAATATTTGAATTGCATTTAATCCATGTTCCCATAAGAGTGTTGAAGTGAATAAAGAGGTAGCTTCTCAGAGAATTACATATTTTATACACTGAAGAACTTTAAGGAAAGCAACTGAAAGAAACATAACTGTATCTGGCACACTTAATAAGAATAATTTGTTTTGTTTGTCTCTAGGAAACTTACAAAATGTGTAAAGAATTTTCACACAAAAACTGGCTTGTATTCTACAAAGAAAAAGGGTGAGCTCTCCATTGTAGAAAGTTTAAACTAGGGTTCTCATTTTGTCCACTGTATTTCCTCTTTTAATTATACTTAGTTATTATAAAATGAATATAACCAAATTACAAATGTTTTATGATAGGAGTAACTTATCCCACGTTGTAGAACACTGACAAATAGACAACAAAGATACACTGCTCATAATTCTATAATACAACCATGACCAATAAGACAACTTTCACTTTTTTGTTATTTCTTCTTATGCATACTCTCTCATAGTTTAGAATTTTGTGCATCTCATTTCTTCATTAATGTGTTTCTGTGTTATTGCTCATGCCATGGTTACTCAAGTATCCTCACCATTACCTTTCAGATAATTTTCTTCTCATTTTTCAGGAACAGCCTGACTGTGCTGGATGTTCTAGAAGGGCGAACCCACACCATCTCACTGCCCATCAGCCTCAAGAGCGTTTTTCTTGTAGCAGAGGACAAATGGCTTCTGGTGGAGAACAAAACAAATCAGTGGGTGAATCTCTGTAGTTTCCCATATGTGGCACAGCCCAATGTATCAGTTACCCATTATCCTTACTGGTCTGTTTTTCTCTGTCCTTGAACAGTCTGTGTCCAGCTTTGTTTCTGTAGATGAAAGTTAGAAGGGGCAGAGGGATTAAAATAAATGATGTGTCATTTGGCAGAGTAATTATCAGTTGGACTGAACACTCTTTGGTGAAAGGGACATTAGGATAGGATGCACGTACATTTTGAGTCCCCTTCCCTGCATGCTACCTCCACTAGGTAAGTGCAGACTCTGCCCCTCTGCTGCCCAGAAGTAACCTGCTACAGAAAACTTGTGGCTATTTATACATCTCTACTTTAGAATTTTTCCAAATAAGTAAATTGAGGAGTTTACAATAATCAGGACTTGGGGCCCTTAGCTGGGTTACAAGTCAGCGGTCCAGCTCCCACTTACTGGCTGATCCAACAGTCATATCAACAATGGGCTTTATGTTCATAAGGGTAGGTGTCATTAAAGTTGTTTTAGTCTTTTTATTTACGGTTTTCTCTCATAAGAAATCTTGGATTTTTAGTTCACCTTTATGACTGCATTGCTTTTATGCAGTGTTCTTTATATATGATAGTGAGAGTTATTTGTTAATTCATGATAAAACTTTGAAACTGCAACTATACTCAATTTTAAAAAGGGGTATTTGGCATTTGTTTATTCATGTAAGAATCTTTCTTTTTATTTAAATTAAGATGTGGCCCTCAAAGCAGTGAATTCATAAAATTCAGTGCACTTGATCTGTATTGGATACTTACTATAACTGAAGCACTCTAGCAGAGTGCATTGGACTGAATGTTTACCGATAGAAAACTTTGGGACAGTTTCATTTAAATGTGGACAGGATAGCTGTATGCCAAGGTCACTCTCACAAGACTGCTCAGAGCCTTTAATATTCTAAAGGGCTCTGTGGGGTTCCAGCTTCAGTAGACCACAGGAGCGCATGTAGTCCACACTGCATCAGACTGTGCTGGACTGTTCTCTGGGTGGGTGGTCAGGCTGTGCTACAGGGCCTACTAGACGTGGGTGCGGCCCAGGGGAAAGGTGGATAAGTGCCTCCCAGGGACAAGCCAGTGCATGACTCAAGGTTGCTGAGAACCCCCAGCAGACTCAAGTGGTGCAGTGTTTCTTAGAGCAAGAGACAGGAGTGCTTAAGAAGTTAATGTAGTCTGTACAGGTGTGATTTGCAGTGATGCACACCTCAGATCTATATAATGTTACGATGCAACAATCCTTCAATACAATTAAATTTTAAAAATTTTTGAAAGAGTGTTGGAGAAAAAAATACTGTGATTTTTTTTTCTTAATCTTGTCTCATGATTATTAGAAAAGAAAATCTTTTCATTTATGTCTTTGCTTACAGAAAATACCTTTTAACTAAACCAGCACACATCGAATCTCAAAATAGTGGAGTATGCCAATTGTATGTGCTGAAAGAAGAGCCGCCTAGCACAGGATTTGGAGTCACACCAGGTAAATACTGTGTTCTTTGTGCTTATGGCTGTGTGGGTGCATGTTTATATGCAGACTGTCCTCTAGGATCATTTCAGAACAATAATAGCAGCGTGTTAAACTTATACCAAAAGAGGAAATTTAATCACTGCACTAGAAATAGTAAATAATCTACCCATCTTCTAAGTTCTGTGTTTGAGTTCTTTAACTGATAAATCAGAATTTTTGTCTGCATTAAGATTCCACATCTATTTCAGTTGCAGCACTTTTCTTTCTTAAGCAATTTATCACAGATGGGGTGGGGGGTTGTGCATATTACATTAAAAAAATTCTAAAACTTACCATTGCCAGCACTTGGATTGGGTCAGTTTCACACCTTTTCTGTAGGATGCTATTCATGATAATAATTATGGCTAATAACATTTTGCATTCCATAAGTATTTAAAATCATTTTGAGAAGATGCCTTAATATAAAAACTGAATTTTCTCAGACAAAAGTTCATGAATGTAATTCAGTGTGTTTTCTCTTTTTTAAAAATTTGTGCTTTTCTATTTGAGTTGATGAGAGTGAAATCTTACAAAAATTAATTCCTGGAACATTTTAGGGACATATGGTACATAATGTTTCTCTGACGCTTTTCAGAAGCAGATTTCAGCATACCTCATAAAATATCAAGTGATCAACTATCATCTGAAAATCTAAGTTCAGCTGTGGGACAAAAGATTGCCTCTCCTAACCGAATTCTCTCAGATGATAAAAGTTATGCAACTGTTGTTGTTGGTTTCCCAGATCTCATGGTAAGGATATGCTTTTTAAATTATTGGAAGAACATTTGTCCCTTCATTTCAGCCTATAGGCAATCTATAAGCCTGTTTGAGAGGTGAATAAAAAATGTAAAGATTTTCTGCTAAACATTTCAGAGCAAGTCTATATTCCAAATCAGTCATTAAATTACTGAACTTATATAATTACATTGCTTTTTAAAAATTAACATTAGAAGAGTAATTAGCAATATAATTTAGTAAGGGAAAACCAGTATTCTCCGTGTGTGGGAGGTCACATGACACCATTCACCGCTTAACCTAATGATGGTTTTATGTCGTTGTAAAATGTGCTCATGTAATACAGCAAGAGGAACAATTTGAGAATAATAAAATGCCTTCTAGAATATTTTGAGGGTTAAGTTTATTGGGGTTGTTAATATGGATTAAATTTTTCAACACTCATTGACATCACTTTACTTTCCATTGCGCTGTACTCGGAATTATCATATCTTTCCACCATTTAGGTTACACTGTAAGTGATAATGGTGTCAACTTAGTTGACTCTTATATAGTCCCTTCTGTTGCTATTTAATGTAATCTGTAAAGAAGAGGCTATTTGTAATTGACTTAATGGGAATTAGTCACCGTCTTCCTGTGGTGGAAATGTAGGAAAATGAAATATAAGGTTATTTCAGTCCAAAATGCTCTCTAATAACCTTAGATATAGCTCCATATGTTTTGATTCAGCATGTGATTTTTATAATTTCCTTTTTATCTTTTAGATAGGATGATAAAATCATTTAAAGATTTAAAAATGGAGTCCATTGATGTATACTAGTCTCACAAGTCTCAAAATTTTAATGAAATTAATGATTCTATTAGGATTTCAGACTTTTAGAATTCAAAACCTAATGGATAGTATGTGGTTTAGGATTTTGCCATATGTACTTCTAATTATCAAGTAAAAAGCAATTGCTGTGGCATATTATATAACCAAGAATGAAACAGGTTATCAGACTATAGTAGCTGCAGCAGCTTTGTTTGAAGGAAAGGGGTATGTTTAATATGGATTCCCAGCTGCTCTCAGTAAAGAACATAGTGGAACTATATTTCTGAAGATGGAGCTATTTTGATAATTAGTCCTTTAATTAAAGAAATTAGTATAGAAGTTAGAAAGATGCTAAATATAAAAGCTGAATTTAAGGCACTCGTATTAATCCTATAGAAATCTTTTATACTCTATAAAGCTAGTTGAGTTCAAAGCTCTGTCACTTACGTTTAGTATGGTCCCCACCGTATGTGAGATAGTCAATGAACATTTGTTTAATAAAAGATTAGAGTCAGTTAAATGGTCTTTCAGCATTTTATGATAGCAATATTAATTTTTAGGTCCCAGTGCAACAGTGTAAGGCACTATATTATTCTAAGCCTTTTTACACAGGATCATTAATTTTTGCAATATAACAATGCTTTATCTATGAAGAAACATGGATAATTTATATCTTTTATAATAAGTGAAGGGATCTGGGATTTGAGCTCAAGTATAAGTGGCCATCAAACCCATATCCTTTCTTCCACAGAGTCTTTCTACTTTTATGTGATTCTCTTTTGATTCTTCATGAAGACTTCAACAGAGGATCTATCACCTCTTGTTAGCAGTATTTCTGGAGTTTTTTTGTTTTGTTTTTTGCTTTTTATTAAGAGAGGAAGAAAGAAAGGGAGAGGAGGAAGAAACATTTATTTGTTTATTTTAGTTTCTACCCACCCCTGCCCTAGGTGATGAACCCTGGTTCTTGGGCTTTACATGGTGCACATCCCTGCTGTCTTAGCTGCTTGAGCAACAAGAGCTCACCCTTACTAACCTTTTATAGCATTATCAGAGGCCCCTCAGTATTATAAACTTAACCTAATATGATATAACTATAAAAGTCAACCTCAAAAGTAAAATGTTTAAAGCTTTATTTTAATATGAGGAATAAGACACAGTAATTGCTATAACCATTTCTAGTAAACAGTGTACTGAGTATCTTAATCTATCAGAGAAAAATTTGATAAATTGTATTTCATCAAAATAAAACACATTGGCTCTGTAAAATACACTGTTAAATAAATAAAAACACGTATACAAGTTGGATGAAAATATTTGCCAATCACATGTGCATCAAAGGACTTGTGTCCAGAATATATAAAGATTCTTAAAATTCAACAGTAAGGAAATATAATCCAATATAAAAGATGGGCAAACAACAGCCGTTTGTGAAGTGGCAGTGGTCAGAGCCTGAGAAGGAAAGAAAGACATCATCCATGGTTGCAGAGTGGTACTAGGAATCAAGTCCAAGCAGAATGAAGAAAGTGTTCTCATGAAGGGGCAGTCTGGTGTGAGATGTGGGAGCCCAACTAAGGAACGAGAGTGTTCAGACATGAGTATACCTCAGTGTGGGCTGTCAGAACCAAATAGAATGAGAGGACCTGCCTGGTGAAGATTGGAGATGAGCCACATGCAATGGAATTGAGCAAGAAAGTAAATAATACTAAGGATAAGGGAGTCTAGGTTTCTCACTTTCGGAGAAGAGAATTATAGTTATGAAAAGGAAGAAAATTAAACTGAGCCTTGTAGTTGTTGGACTGGAATTTGTGTGAACTCATCGTTTTCAATATATTTAGGTAGATATAGAAATAAAATTGGAGTTAAAATGTGAAAAAAATTTTAACAAAAGACTTGAACAAACACTTGACCAAAGAGGATTTATGAGTAACGATTAAGCTCGTGAACTATATGAAGATACTACTGCAGGCATATTAGAATGACTAAAATAAAAAAATACTGACAATACTAAGTACTGAAAAGGCTGAAGAGCAAATGAAACTTACACATTTTTGTAGAAGAGCAAGTGCAAACAATAGCCAAGACATTTGTGATGAAAAACCAAAGGAAGAAGCATGAGGACTTGCCCTATTACATTTCAAGCCGTATTGTAAAGCCTCAGTAACTCAGATCAAGCAGATTGGCCTAGGGTATAAAAATATAAAGCAGAACAGAATGAAATGCTCAGAAAGAGATGTGTATAGAAATAGAACTGTGCTTGGGGATGAGGTTTTTGTTTTGTTTTATTTGGTTTCTATCTGCGATCTCACTTTTTGTTGAGGTGTAATTGACATGCAACATTATATTAGTTTCAGGTGTACAACATAATGATTCAATATTTGTGTATGTTGTTAAATGATCACAAATAGTCTAGCTAACATCTATCACTATGCATAGTCACAAAGAAAAATTTTTGTATTGTGAGAGCCTTTAAGATTTACTTTCTTAGTAACTTTTATGTGTATCATGCAGTACTATCAGCTGTAGTCACCATGCTGTGCATCACATCCCCTTGACTTACTGATTTTATAATTGGAAGTTTTACTTTTTGACATTTCTTCACTCATTTCACCCCACCCCACCCCCTGCTTCTGGCATTCATCCAACAGTTCTCTGTTTTTCTTTTCCTTGGTTTTTATAGTTTTGTTTTCAGATTCCACATATGAGATGATATGGTAGTTATATTTTTCTGTCTGACTTATTTCACTTAGTGTAATATCCTCAAATCCCATCCATATTGTTGCAAATGGCGATATTTATTCTTTTAATGGGTGAATAATATTCCAGTGGTGTGTATATATACACACACCACATTTTCTTTGTCCATCCATCAATGGTTTCCATTCTTCACCGTATTGCAGTGAACACAAGGATATATATCTATATATCTTTTCAAGTTAGTGACTTTCCATTCTGTCCAGAGTAGAATTGTTGGACCATATTGTAGTTCTATTTTTAATTTTCTGAAGAACTTTCTGTTGTCTAGAACTGTTTTAAGATAGCATTGCTGGGTGCATCCTGGTGATCTAGTGGTCTAGCACATATGGGAGCAGTCCCACCTACATCCCAACGTCCTTGTTTCAAGACCTAGGGCTGGGGGAACAGCCAATGTGAGCAACTAAATAAGAATAAAGTGCTGCTTCCTCCTCTTTCTTCCAGTCTATCTGCCTACCCACCTTCATTTCTGCCTGCACCTTTCCTTTAAAAAATAAAAAAGCATTGTTGATCAGTGAACAAAAGTTAATTGTATTTGGACAATTAGCTATCCATGTGATAAAAGATGAACAAGGATCCCTACTTCATACCATTCACAGAAATAAAAGTCCTGATGGGTTAAGGACTTAAATGTGAAAGAGAAAACTTTTAAACATTTACAGAAAGCATGGGAGAATATTTCTATGGTCTTGGAATAGTGAAAGATAAAAACATAGGTAGTAGAATTTTATAATAAAGCAGGAGGAAAAATATCACAAACTTCCAGAAGAATTATAGCTAGATGAGAAAGAAAGAGACGTCTTTGGGAAGAGATGCTCCGGAAACTTCAGAAATACTGAAAATGTACTATTTCTTATGCCAGCCAGCAGGTGTACAAGATGTTTATTTATTATTGTTTAGTGAACCATACTGTATAGTTCCTCTTTTTAGTTACAATTTATTTCAAGATAAAACATGTGTTTTACATTTCAAGCTTGTCTGAAAATTATGATTATTGGTGAAACAGCTATCCCATACAAAATTTTAAAGGTTAAGGAATAATTTGATTTTCTTATCCTTGTAATATATGTTTGCCACTGGTATTTGCTTAAATAGTGCATTATAAAAGTTGTGGCAATTGTAGTTTATAATACTTCAGTACTTTAATCTCTCTCTTTTTTTTTCAGTCACCCAGTGAAGTTTATTCTTGGAAAAGACAATCATCTTTGCAAAAACCAAGAGTCACAGATGTAACATTCTATGGAGGAAAGAAGAAAAGTGGAACTCCAAAACAGCACAATTGTGTGACTCTTTTAGATACTAATCAGATAGTCAGGATTTTACCCGTCGGAGAAGTTCCTCTAAATGATATCTACCCAAAAGGTAAGAAACTCACCAATTCCTAATCTATCAAGGTGGTTAAAGATAGTTTGCTTTCAGTAGGGTTATTTAATTTATCATTATTCTGTATAAATGTAAATAATTAAAACAGGGTCTAGAAGTAGCTAAAGAGACCTGTATGTACTCAGAAAGTTTTCGCTTGGCCTTATACAGTATGTGGTTATAGCCATAACTATTAGAACTCATCTTCACATGTACAATCTGTATATTTAATTTTACCTGGAACTGGTTTTCAAAGAGAATTTAAAAATTAGTAGAATACAGTCATGTGTCATTTAACTATTTCAGTTGATAGACCACGTGTATGTGATGGTGATCCCAACAGGCTGTACCATATATCCTAGGTATAGTAAGCTGTACCATTTAGGTTTGTGTAATTATACTGTATAAATCTAATTTTCACAAAGACGAATTGCCTAGCAATGCTTTTCTCAGAACATCTCCCTGTTGTTACGTGATATATGACTGCACAGAAAATGGGCCCTGACTTTTGTTTTAAACTTTTCTGACTAAAGGCCAAAGACTTATGCAAATTGATTCATTTATCAGTGACCTCAAAGTCAGCTTATATTTATTGCTATATAACATATGCCAGTCCTGTGTCAATAACTTTTTCTTGGATAAATTAATTTAATCTTTAAATCCCCATACTGTCATTAATATGATCTAATATTTATGCCAGGAAGCTGGCACAGAGAGGTAAAATAAACCCATGACCAGGATCACACCACCAGAGGCAAGCAAGTCTAGATTTTCACCAAAGTCTTCCAGTTCCAAGTCTGGATCTGTTCTTGCTGAACCATACTAGCTTTCATCATGATAATGCTGAAGAAAACTTTTGACCATTGAACCACTGACTATTATTGGCATCATAGTGATAGTAATATGTTGTCCTGTGTTTACACTTTTATATTAGTGTCAACTTCATAAATATTAGTATTATAATAATCTCTTACTAGGTTTGGAATATATAGCTCAGCTGTTATAGCATTTATATAATCATAATAAGACTTAATCTAACCAAAATTATCATATAACATATTGAGGAATGGAGAAATTGGGTCTGTGTGATATATGTAGAGTTAAATTCTCATCTTACGTGGCAGAACGTCAATAATACCTGTAACTCAAGCATCAGATTAACACTCTAAGGATGAAGTGAAGACCAAGGAAGCAGATTCAAAAGTGGAAAATGTCTAGCAAATGCAGGGGAAGATACGTTAAGTAGAGCTCTTTTTACCTTCAGCCTGTTTGATTCCTTATGTGCATTTTCATCTCTGATGAGAATTCTAACTAAACTAAAATATTAAAGTACTTAGAATTTAACCCTCTATTTGTCAGGAATTAATAGAATTCTCGTATGAAGAAATTGATAGAAATTATAAATGCTAATCTATGGAATTTCACAAAGATAGTATAACTCTTGTTTAATCATATGAGGAGAAAGTTACTACTTTCTTCTAATTGTTTTTGTCCTAAATTTTTTTAATCACAAGCCTCAGTTCTTTAAACACAAAATAATGACTCTTGCTTGAAAACAGTACACCATATTTTAGAACTTTGAGTAAGTTCAAAGATGTGTTATCAGCGTGATTGCAGGGCACAACACACACCACTCTTTTAATCTGTGAGTACAGACAGAAGTACACTAAACCTAATAGTTAACAGGTGTCCCTGGTCTCACAGAGATAGAAGGAGTGATTTTCTTCAATATAATTCCATCTTCGCTCTGAAGTGTTCTTGCTGTTTTGTCTGATGGTTTTATACCTCCCCCATAACCTTGGCTCTGTGCATGTGAACTGTCCCCACTGTTGCTGGGAGCCATGCATTAAACACTGTGTGACTTTCCTTTCCTCGTTTCTGAACTAATCCCTAAATAGAGTTTATACCTATCTTTCAAATCCACCTGGAGTATAAATGTAATGGAAAGTTCCTGAGCCTCCATCCTCTCTACGGTGTTGAAATGTTTAAAGTGGATAGAAAAGGATTTGGTTAAGGTTGAAGGGAAATCTGGCCAGTTTTCACTTCCTTAATTTAATCGTATACTCTGAGCTGATTTATTTTCAACTCAGTAAACATCAATTCTGAATATTTTTCAAGTGCTTACTGTAACCACCACCACCCTTCCTACTTCTTTGAAGGGCTTTAGAACCATGAATTGCCTTTTCTGATACATGAAAATATTTTTTAGCACCAACAGTAAAATTCTTGCTTTTTCTTCCTTAAAATAGACACAGCCTTTATTGCATTTTCTCACCTTAATTAAGCCATGGACTTAATTTGCACAATGGAAGAAAAGAAAGGGCAGAAAAAGGTACTTTAAAATAAGTGGGCTGACTTTGCTGTCATGGGCAGTCTAAATGTCCTGATGGCAGTAGCTCAGTTTCATGCTGCTACTTAAGAAGAAAACACTTGTAAGTGGCGAGCCAAAATGTAAGCCAGTTAGCAGGGCAGCTCTAGTCATCCCAACCACAATGATAACTGGTCATTTTTGGCAGAGATCATAAGGCTATAAATAATTCAATCTTCTTCAGCTAAGTCCTGGCAGCAGGAACTGTCATAAACGATACATGGTGTAAAGCTGCATCCAGTGTTGACCTTCTATCCCAAGCAGCATTTCCAATGTAGGCAGCTTGTGACTTATAAGAAGCACAATCATTTTATACAAGTGGCTGTCTGGAGACAGCTGGCGCAGCTGAGTGATGAGGTACCTCAGTGTCTCTCTCCTTTTGCTCTCTCCCTGGATACTACCTTGCCTTCCTCCCGACCCTTTTGCATCCTGAGGCCACTCCTTGCCTAGCTCTGCAGCTCAGACCTGGTCCCAAGCCTGTGATTCCCAACCTGGAATCCTTTTCAAGTCTCCAAAGGCCCAGAATGATTAAAAAAAAAAAAATCAGAACTTTCCTCTTTATGTTGTGGGCTGCTTAGATATGACAGGAACCACATCTTTTTTCACAGTGCTTTGGGTAATATCTGGTGCAAAGTAAACTCACCCACATTTGTTGAATAAATAAAAGATATTTTGAGTTTTTCAGATGACTAACTCAAAAACTTTCTACTGCAAACATGAAATAAAAACGGCAAGTTTCTTATTTTTAATAGACTGCATTCATGAAATTCATGTGGCCATCCTGGCTGTCCCATTCTAATCAGAAGTTGTAATAAAAGACAGACAGACAGGCAAACAGAAATCTATGAAGATATGAGTTCTGCAGAGAGAAGATTTTTAAAGAGGCATTAGTGGCCAAGATTTTGAAAAATGGGACTCTTTAAAAAATTGTTATTGTCCTAGAGCCAACTCAGGTAGGAACCATGTGGAGTGATAGACAGAGCTGAGATTGCAGAGCTGGGAGCCTGGGTATGAGAGCCATCTCCATAGCCTTCCAGATATTCTATTACCTTTATAAGCCTCGGCTTTGACGTCTCTCAAGCAGGAAACATGAGTCTCTGTTGTGCTTAATATTAAAAATACTGTCTAAAGACTAAGCAAAATTCCCGACACACTGTGGTGGCACTAACGATGATGAAGGTGATGTTGGTACTCCAGGCAGTGGCAAAGAAGTCAGCACACCCTGCAATTTGCTGGAAACAACTCCAGGATTGGAGATGGGGGCTTTAACCCCATCTGTCTTTACCATCTCCTTTCCCAACCTTTTCTGTCATGATCCAGAGTCCTCACCCCACTGCCCCTTCCTCCTGTCACCTTCTCCTGTCAAACAGGGCCTTAATAATAATAGCTACTGTGAATTGAGCAACTACTAATTTGGTGTTTCGCATTTACTAAATTCTTTTAGTTCTCAAAATGTTTATGAGACTCAGATGCTGTAGTTATTTCCATTTTACAAATGACAAAAATAAGTCTTAGAAAGTTAATAAAATGACCAGCATAAAACACAGCTAGGGAAATGTCAGAGTCAGGATTTCACACCAGGGCAGTCTGATTACAAAGTGGGTATTGATTCCACCATCTTACACTATCATTGTTGTGACTTCTAGGAAGGAAAACAGTACTGAGATGATGAAACATTTTCAAATAAACTGTAAGTGCTAAAACATTGACCCATTTAGGAAACTACCAAAGACACTGAAAATAATTTAGGTTCTTTCTGACACTAAAGAATCATGATCTGATATGCTTATATTTAACAATCTTTGTGTTTTCACGACAAAAAAATTAATAAATCTAAGAGACAAACCTTGAGGTTGGACATGGCCAAGGATGTTAACAAGTGGGTCTCAGTTCTACCCTAAGCTACTGATATCTTCATTCCACTTTTAACAGCATTCCTGCTTTCTTTTGTTCCTATTTTGCTGTCATGCAGTAATTTAATACTCATCTCAAATCATGATTTATTTGTAGATGTTACCCCTCCACAAACAGCTGGTTTTATAGAAGTCACTGATCTTCAATCAAAGAAACTCCGATATATCCCTATTCCCAGGTAATCCATTTTCGCCTTTTTTCTTAGTGTACACGTCATATAAAAAAGTGTACACGTCATATAAAAATTAGTGGATGCTTGCCAAGTACTCTGAATAACTGTGCTTTTTGCTTTTCTAATAGCAAACTCCTTTTTTCTTCAGTTATTGTTGGTTTCTATATTCTTCTGCATATTCTACTGCCATTTTTTTTTTTTCATTTTAGAAAAAAATGTTCAAGTGTTATATAGATATGTCTAACAGTTTTCAAGGCTTCATTTCTCTTTTACTGATCTGAGCTAATAATATTTTTCTGGCTCTAAAACAATGTTTCTAGTATTGCAGAAATTTTCTTACTTATTAACTTCATATATTACTTTCCTGGGTTGTGTTCAAAACATCAAAGGAATTTAGATGACATTTGTTTAATATTGTTTATGTTATTCTTCCTCTAGTTAAGAAGGCTATACAGTAGCCAAAGTATCCCAGAGATGCAGAATGGACCTCACTATCATTCAGTGCTTTTATTATTGTCCAGCAGTGAAAGCAAAACATTCAAACTAGCGAGACTCATGACGTGAAAAGAGAAATGATGCTTGGTTTCTACCCTCGAGGAACTCAGATATCCTCACCTAAATGTGATCCTTTTGAGATGCATCCATGTCTGATCTCCCTCTCTAAACCTTTGCTCTACTTAACTTAGGTTCCTCTTTTTGTTCCTTCCTTTGCCCCTTAGGCCAGTGCCTCCTTCTACTCTTTTACTCTTCTGTGGTCCAGATTGCTATCATTTCCCCTCCTCTCATATACTCTCTTGTAAGTGACTGATTCCTCACATCTAGATGTGGTTAAAACCTCACCTGAAAGTCTGAGCAGAGGAGCTTGGAGACTCTTCCAGTGTCAGAGGAAGGCCAGAGGCACAGGAACCTGTCAGTTACCCAAAATGTCCTCAGGTCCCATTTCTGCCCACCCCTCCAACCCCCAGAAGAAAATAGCTTAGCATGATTTTACAAAATTACTCAGAAATACAGTTTCAATTCTTAGAACCCTATTTAATTAGGTTCCATAAATATAAAAATATCTAAATCATGAATAATAAAAGCATTATTCAAATAAATCGATTTACTTGTTCACATATATGCCTTCTTGGGTCATCTTAATGTGTCAATTTAATGGAAAGTGACTTTTAGTAATTTAGGAAAATTCCTTATTCCATAATTCCTTATTCCATAATTGTATGCTCATTAAAATATTTGTTCAGAGATACAGAAATAATGAACATTTTGTTTTATACATTTCAAAAGCATTAATAATTTCCTCAGTATTATCTAACTTCTCCTTCAACAGCCCTAGGTTTTTATGTCTGTGTTTTTCTTTTTTAACTTTCTGAATGAACCGTGTTATACCTGTCAGAGAGAGAACATCTGGAAGAGTAGACTCCCAGTGCCAACTGGTCACCAAAACTTATTTTCTTAGAGCTGCATTGTCTAAGAGAAATATGAGGTGACACTTCCATGTAATTTATAATTTTTATCAAGCATATTAAAAAAGTTCAAAGAAACAGATGAATTTAGATTTAATTATATTTTATTCAACCCTATGGATTTACATATTATTTTGACTTGGATTCAGTATAAAACATTTATTGAGATATCTTATATTCCTCTTTTCTTTAAGTCTTTGAAAGACAGTATGTATTTTACATTTACAGAGTGTCTCCATTTTGGACATATCACATTTTCAAGCGCAAATGATTTAGAGTCCATTCATTGTTAGCATATTCTCTATTTCTCTTGAGATTGATTGTTGCTATTTTTGGCACATATATAATCCAAAAAACTCAATCTATATGGACTGGTTTGGGTGTTAGTTGCTAAAATTTAATGTTGTGCTGTATATTGGGAATTTTCATTTGATGACTAACTTCAAATAACAGAAAAAAGCAGTAAAACTATGAATACATCACTTTTGCCACCAATAAAATTCGAATATTTCCTTCAAATTTGTTTTGCATCTATAAAATGAAACTGCCTAGTTCTCACATCTGGGTGTAAATGAATCTAGGATTCACTCTACTGTAATTGTATGTGTTCTTTAAAGACCTTGTTATTATGTATAAGAGAAATATACTCTTTTAAAATAGATGAAGAGTCTAAATATCTTATGCAAATCACCTTCTAGAACTGATATGCAAATTATAGTAAATGTGATTTTTTTCAACACTGTTTTTAACATATTAAAATAAATTCCCTTATAAATTGAAGTTTTGTAATAGGAAGTCAAATATGCAACCAGGAGAGATAGTGCTCAATAGAATATTTATCTTGAGTGTTCTTAGAAGAATTTCATAGTTTCACATGGATAAATTTTATTATTCATCAGTAGTTCTTTACTTTCCCATCTGTACCTACGAATAGCTTTTTTCTAAAGCAAATATTTTTTGAGAGAAGGCTACCAGATAAATCCCATATGATATCACATGTTACCTACTTTGAATTCATCTAGAACTATATAGTTCTGAAATACTTGATCCCATTCTACATTACCATCTCCTTCATTTTCTAGAACTTCCATGTCCTAGAGTAGTTGATATTGTCACTCTGTGTTTTGTATTCCTTAAGGCAGACTGAAAAAAAGGTTGAAGTTGTTTTAATACATTCTTTAGTATATTATAAGAATTTACCTAGCATATAGTAATTTTGTGGTCTTCTCAAACCACATTGTTAGTTTACTATGATTTCAATATCTGATCTGACCATCTCTTTAGAACATGAATTTCAGATAGAAAATATTAGATGTATTTAGAGAGTCAACACTTGAATTAGAATTTACAATTTTGGGGTTTTTTGTATAGTGAGAGCTATACTCAGATAAAATAAACATGCAGTTGACTCATGTAAGCAAAAGTTGCAGTCCTAGAAGTGTAAATCTATATTACTTTCTAAGTTATAAAAGGCAAACTATCAAATGAAATGCAGTTAAAAACACATAAACAAGAAATCAATTTCTTCACTCATCTTAGACTCAAGAAGTGAATCCAATGCTACAGGTGTGTGAGGTATTAGAGTTCCTTTTCTTTCTGACAGTGAATATAGTGTCATCTGGGGTCCACAAATATAGGAAACTGTAAATAATTATGTATTTTCCCCTTAAGCTAGATATGTTGATATCTTCTCTTTTTATGTGCTTACAATTAGAATTTCCTAGGACAAATTTAATGAAGCTAAGTCAGGACTTTGTAGCTTCCTGAACTACCAGTTAGTTGAATACTATGATTTCTTTTTCAGTTCAGAATTTCTCTCGCCATATACCACTTGGGTGTCTACTATTTCGGACACAGATGCACTGCTAGCTGAGTGGGGCAAAGGTGGTGTTGTTACTGTTGATATGGGAGGTCAAG
Source organism: Solenodon paradoxus (assembly GCA_004363575.1). Lineage (NCBI taxonomy): Eukaryota > Metazoa > Chordata > Mammalia > Eulipotyphla > Solenodontidae > Solenodon > Solenodon paradoxus. The sequence goes on along the minus strand of RJWH01000159.1, from coordinate 162,077 downwards.
TAAGGCTTTGGGAAACTGGACTTGAGCATCTGCAGCGATCGCTCATGGAATGGAGAAACATGATTGGACAAGAAGATGACAAACATATGCAGGTACCATTTATATTGACCTTACCTCCAAAAGATACACATTCCAGCATAAATTTAGTTCAAATGTCATAGTCATTAAAATCTTGGGCCCAACAACTCAAATAGAGTTACCTAAGTAGCTAAAATAATTTTTGGACTCATAATAGAAAAAGACAAGCTTTTCTATCTAGATAATGAAAAAGTAAAAATGTGCTCTTTCATTTTGTTGGTGTTTAAATATATAGACTCACATCATAACATGTGAACATAATCATCAGCTTTTATTTTTAGGAAAAAAAATCTTTTTTAGGGTTACCAGAAAACTGAGACCTACATCAAATTTTATATTTTTAACCTTAAACACTAATCCGTTTCCAACACCACCTTCAAAATGTGTTCACTTTTACTACACTAAGCATCTCTACCTAGGAAGCCAAAATATGGAGACTCTAAAATGCAGCATGTTGTAAGGCCAAAACCTTTAGATTCGAGAAAATATGAAAAATTAAACATCCAATAGGGATATGGTTTTACCAAATTCCTGATTTCCAGATGATGCAAGATTTTCAGCTGTAAGTAGACCCAATCCTACACTGGAAAGAAATATCACCAAAAGAAAAATCACCAAAGCGAGAGGAATTGCCACACTCCAGAAATGACTCAGTAACCACCTAATCTAGATGCTGTCTTAGGCTAACAGTCTTTCTTTGAGATAAAAAAAAAACCACATTGGGATGGCAAAAATGGAATGGAGTTATGTATGCACTGCAACTAAGGGGAGGGGAGAAGGCAGAGCAATCGGAGCAGGAGCACTGCAGCCAGGTCAGCAACAACTACGCATGCCGATCAGTGATCACATGGTGACCACATGTTTTCCAGCAAGATAATACAAATGGCCAGGGAAGGTGCAAGGAATTTTGGCACCTTAGGCAAAAATGCAAATTTGATTCCCCTATAAGCCCCACTCTAAATGACCTGCCTAAAACACTTGCCACTTTAACCATCCCAGTGCCAGAAATGCCTAATAACCCCCATAGTGCCATAAGATACCTACAGTGCTAGAGATAACCCTCATAGTACTTACTTGCAGCTCAACCATGCTGAGATGTTCTGCTCTCTTTGAACGGTCAGAGGTGGGGGGAGCTGGGGTGGAATCTTCTTCCTGTTGGGCTTCTGTTTCCTCACAGAGGACAGAAGCAGCAGAAGTAGCGGCCATACCCACTGGAGTCAGCACCAGCCAGGGCCATCTTTAACGTGGAGCCAAAGGGGCAGCTGTTTTATGTCTCCTCGACAGACTGGGCCCTGGACAACTTAACTGCTCCTTTTGCCCCACATTAATGACAGCCCATTTATAGTAAAATGACAGAATAGTCAAGAAATAAAAGATACTGTTCCATTTTAAATGGTGTGTATGGTCAACCTGTGTTATCTGTAACTAATGTGAACAATAAGGAAGGCTGTGTACCCATAAATACTAAAGCATATCATAAAAGGATTTATTTGTAATTTATTTATGGTAATCATTAGAAGAAAATGTCTCTGTTTATATTTCATTTTTATCCAGCAAAAACATCAATAGGTGCATTGCTCTGCAAAGAATCAATTATAAGATAAAGAAATTTCCACAAACTATTCCATCAATACTTGATTAAGTTACTATTTTATATGATTATTTTTGTGATTTTCTTAAAGAAGAATATTCTTTCTCCATATATATGTATACGTATACATATATATATTTGTAAATTACTGATACATATTTCTTTCAGTTTCTTAAAACCTTGTGGAAACAATTTGAAAATTGCAAATCAATGTAGGCAAGCAACATCAAATCCTTTTGAAAGGGCATGAATGTATTAATTTAATTAAACCAAAATAAACGTATTGCTCTAAAATAAACATGTCATTAAGCACAGTACATCTATCACAGCAAGAGAATAAATTTTAGACACTATTTACAACAATAATTAAAAAATTATGATTCTGTTTCTTTTATTATTCTAGTTTTTTTCCGTGAATTAAGCTCCTTTTTATTACATAGATTGATATCTATTAGTAAATATTTTTGTATTTGAATTTCTTATATTTTGTTTTCATTTCTTATGTGTTATAGAGATCAAAGGTCATGTTTTTCCTGTGGTCAAGATTTGTGAGCTAAATTATTTTTTATAAAAAATAAACATTTTAATTAGGATTTTGATAACTCTGTTTTTCTGCTGTAAAAAGCAGCCCCATTTGTGTTTTTTTAATAATATGATTATTTTATTATTACTTTTGCTTATATAGCCTGCCCTGTGACTCTTGTCTTGCCAATGACTTCCTTGACTATTGTGTGTCATTGTGTTCACAGCTTTAGCAAATGATTGGTACACAGTAGTATATTTGTTTAGACTCATACTCATGTATATTATTATTACATAAGTTATTGAAGCTGTTTGCTAACAAATGAATTCTTCTTTTAAGCTGTCAGATTATTCATTTGATTTTATGTAATTGAATACGTATTTGTTGAATTAATGTGTATGGTTAAGTTGGAAATGAGCAGAAATATAGTATCTAATTTTTTAAGAATAATCAAAATATTCAGCTTCATCACACAGTGTGTTATCTGATCTTTCCCCAAGCCTAACATTTCCAGGAAGTGTATTACTTTTTCTCCAGTTTGAAAATCAGCTATAATAGAAATGATTTATTCAGTAATAATGTTACCTAATTCATAATTTACTGATATCTCCAGTTAGAAAATTAGAATATATGTTACCTAACATGTTCTTCATATCCCCAGGATTTCTTAATCATGTTCCTTGATATTGAAAATATATAATTAAGCTGAAAAACACAACAAATTATTCGAATAGTTTGCCTTTTTTTTTTAACATTTTCTTCTCATGTCTTCTTCTCTTTCTCTGTCTTCTTCCTTCTTGCTGCTTGGTAAATAGTGAGACAGCAAGTCCAGTTGTTCTTATTTAGATCAACTCATGTTATTACTTACAAGTGCTTTACAGAACTATTCTAAATATGAATCATTCCATGGGCAATAGTAGTAACAAACAAAAATGTGTCTGTCAGTTTCCTTCCTGTTAGATCTCTCAAGCTATCCTTCATTATGAACTGTAGTCAATGTAGATCTGCTCCTGATTTTGGAACCTGGAAAAGGCCTTTCATAGAAGTATTTTGAGAAAAGAGAATAGGTTCTCTTGGAACCATACTTAGTATTTGCTGACTGCTGCCAGCATCCCAGTCACTGGCAGAGTGACCTGATCTCCATCTAGTGGCTGAGTGAACTTACTGTCATAGAAATTAAAAGATAGGCCTCTGTTCTCCGGGGTCAATCATCAGACCCTCCGGAAGAGGCCCTGAACTGTGCCTGCCTGGCTTCATTACGCACCAGGCCCTAGTCACCCCAAGCCTCTATGCCTCGGGACCCTGGATCATCAGACCCAGAGGCCCAAAACTATACCCACTCGGCTAGACCCCCGACATTCCTATGCCTACCAAGCCCCAGCAACCACAGGTCTCTGCTCCCTGGACCAGATATCCAGACGAACCCAGAAGAGACCCTGTGATTTGCCCGTCCAGCTTCCCTGTGCTTGCTAGGCTCCTCCAGTATACCCAGGCTTATGCTGCCGGGACCCACATCACCAGACTCACCTGCTTTGGTCCAGAACAAGTACCTGCCTGCCAGGCCTCAGGGCAAGAACCAGTGCTCACTAGGCCTCTGTATTCATCCCCTTTCTGCTCAGATAACACCAGGAATAAGCACCTGCTAGGCCTCAGGACCTTAGGACATCCACGGTGCCTCAACTCAGTCCCAGACCCTTAAATCTTAAAATATGTGTGTGGGCTATCAGAGAGCTGGATTCCTGGACTGCACCCAGGTTCATATGAAACTCCGTATGCTGGAGAGCTGCAGAGCCTTTAAACATCACCCAAAAATGCATGAGCAGCCTACCAGAAAAAGGCATCGTAGAGAGTAGAAACAGCCCCATGCCAACTGAAATCAAAGGGTTGGCACCTGCCACGGCATCATAGAGATAGGAAGAAGTCTAAAGTAAATGAAAAAGAAAGCCAAAATGCTAAATTGAAGGCAGAATAGAAAGCCTTGTCAAAATCTAAGTTACCCCACCCCCTAAAATTCGAATGACCCCCCAAAAAAGAATCAGGAGCTCTCCAGAGAAGAACTTCATCTACATAAATTGGAACATCCTGACAGATAAAGAGTTCAAAGGTAAAAAAACTGAATGAGACGAACTTCTGGCCAAGATGGAATCCTGGTAGGAGCGAGCCTCACATCCTCTCCACAGAGCAACTAGGAATTCACCTATTTCCCAGAAAAAAAAACCACCGAGGGAAAGCAGGCACTGCAGGTGTATCAACATAGCAGCAATGGCGACAACAAAGGGAGGCGAAAACATTCAGAGCTACATGCAAGACTCATACTCAGGATTCCAAACAGGGCGAAGCTGGTGGAACTGTAGGAAGAACTAACTCTCCCAGGAATTGCAAAAACAGTGGAGAGCCTGCCCATCTGGGCCTGGACACAGAGCTGGGGGAGAGGGTCTAGGTGCAGGCCAAAAGAGTCACCAGTGTCCCGGTTGTTTGAACAGGAGGCCCAGCGAGAAAATTATGCTGGGTGCTGCCATACTCAGAAAGCAGCAAGAAGAATCGACATATTGCCCTGTAGTCGCAGGAAATCATGTCTTTAAGCTTAAAGGGAAAAGAGAATCTCCCAGAGGAGTAAATAATCAATGCTACCCACTAGCGCCACCTTGTGGGTGTAGGTGAAACTGCAACCTGATTGCCCATTGTCAACTGCAAGGTGATCATTGTGGATGGGAGCTGCAAAGCTGAGGGAAGGCTCTGCATCCTCCACACCAACTCCAACCAGTGGCGACACTACAAAACTCAAGAAATCCCAGTGCCCAAACCAAGACCCAGGCTTACTCGGCTCAAGTCAATACCCTACACAGGGTCATCACTGCAGGAAAAGCTAATCCACAGGAACATAAACAAAATGCCAAACAGAGTGAAGATACAGAAATATATGTAAAAATAATGGATCCAGTCAAAAACCCAGGGGAAAATATGAATGCGATGGATATCTGAAAACTACCTGAGGATAAATTCAGGGTAACAGTGAAACATCCTCATGGAAATCAAGAAAACAATAGAGGAAGAAAAAGAGAACAACAAAAAAGAGAAGAAATGAAGCAGCTCAAAATAGATGTCAAAGAAATAAAGAACACAATAGCTGACCTAAAGAATTCAATAGAGGGACTCAAGAATAGAATGAATGAACCCTCCAATAGAATCAGAGAGCTGGAATATGGGGCAGAGGAATTCACTCAGGCAAACCAGCAAAGATTTAAAAGAATGCAAAGAAATGAAGACAGCATCCGAGACCTATGGGACAGCATCAAAAGAAACAATATTTGCATTATAGGGGTCCCAGAAAGGAGAAGAAGGGGAAAAGGTGGTAGAAATGGTATTTGAAGAAATAATAACTGAGAACTTCCCTAAGCTGAAGAATAAAACAGGCCTCCGGACCCAGGAAGCTCAGAGTCCCTAATAAAAGAAACCAAGTAGACCTATACCAAGATGCATTGTCATTAAAATGTTAAAAATACAAGATAAAGAGAAAAATCTTAAAAGCATCCAGAGAAAGATGAGTCACATACAAAGGATTTCCCGTAAGATTGTCAGTGGATTTCTCAAATGAAACTCCACAGATCGGGAGGGAATGGCATGATATATTCAACAGACTGAAAGAAAATAATTTTCAGCCTAGGATACTATACCCTGTGAGATTATCATTCAGAACTGAAGGAATGATAAAAAAAAAAAAAACTTTCGAGATAAGCAAAAGTTAAAGGATTTTATCACCACAAAGTCAGTTTTTTAAAAAACACTAAAAGATGCTATATAAAGTGTAAAGAAACCCCAATTAAAAACAAGTCTATTAGATGGATTCATCTATGTACATTAGAGATATTGATCTGTAACTTTCTTGGTGATGTCTTTGTCAGGTTTTGTATCAGTGTGATGTTGGCCTCATGGTAAGTGTTTAGGAGTTCCCTATTCTTCCATACATTGGAGGAGTTTGAGTAGAAAAACAGAAACAAAAACCACACTAAAGACTTTCTGAAATGCTAAATATGTCCTAAGTGCTGGATTCCTCCCTCCTCTCTCATCATGCCTCTCCATCTGTTCCCCTTTAAAAGAGAATTTGTAGATTAGCCTTTTCTGATTCTCCTTTAGGAATAGCCAAGTTCATGTTTTTCTGGTGTCCCATGATCAATCTTACAGATTCTATCAGCATGTTTAGAAAACCCAGTGCTCTCAGTTTCCCAGACTCCTCCACAGGTGGTTTTGTAGGTGGGAGGGAATTTGACCATCTTCCAGGTTTGTGGGACCTAAGGTCTTTTATAACAAAAGTCAGACATTTTGACCAACATTTCTGCAATTTCACCCTTCAGAGCACTTGTGTGGATGCCCATCTGGTTGGCAGAATTTATTCATATTTTCTTTTTTAGTTAGATCCAAAACATCTTACTTGTTTTCCACTAGTTTATCTTATATCCATATCTTAACTGCTTCAATAAACACTTTGAAGGGTAGAAAACTCAAAACAAAAAGTTGAATGAGACTCAGGAAACTCATACAGCTATCCATAGGCTCAGTCATGCAGAGGAATTAAGATCCGATATTAAAGATAGGTTAACAGAGTTGGCCCTCATGGAAGAGGAGAAGGAAACAAGACTGAGGAAAAATGAAGAAATCCTATGAGAAATGTCAGATACTGTGGGAAGAACTAATGTAGGAATAATAGGCATCCCAGAAGGTGAGGAGAGGGAGAAAGAAGCAAAAACCTATTTAAAGAAGTAATAGCAAAGAATTTCCCACATATCTTTACAAAAAAAGTCACCACAGATGTTCAACAGCAGAGAGAACACCAAAATTTCTAAATGTAAATAGACTTTCTCCCAGACACATCATAGTAAAACTAGTAAAGGTCAATGACAGCAAAAAATTACTCAATGCTGCTAAAGAAAAGAAAAACAAACTTCAAAGGCATACCCATCAGGCTATCATCAGATTTTTCAACAGAAGCACTACAGGCTAGGAGAGAGTGAATGACATATTCAAAATACTAAAAGACAAAAGCTAACATCCAAGAATACCCTGCAAAATTATCATTTAAATATGATAGAGAAATAAAGGTCTTCAATAACAAACACAAGTTAACAGGTTTTTCTGTCACAAAGTCTGCCATTCTTGAAAACTTGAAGTGGACAGTACAACAGAGAAATGAAAACAAAAACCCACCAAGCCTCAAGAATGTTGATAAACAGGAAAGCAAAGGGAGAAACAAACATGAGAGTAATAGGAAGGAATACAAAAATATTAAAGGGGGAAAGAAAAACAGTTAACCAATACAAATACAAAAATATGATGTGGCATCAGTTCACTAAAGTCTTATCATACAGCAGTACAGTTAGCGATAACCCACAGGACAGGCACAAAACTCAATTCTAAAGAGATACATAGCCAGGAAGTAGCCAAAACTGACAAAATAGACACTGTAAACCATCCAAAGGAAAAAACAAAGTTAAACAAATAGGAAATCAAGCAACAGACAGGGACAAGCAACAGAAAACATAGGCTCAAATGACAGTAATAAAGCCCTACATTTCAATCATCACCCTAAGTGTGCACTCACCAATCAAAAGACAGTTGCAGAAAGGATAAAAAAACAGGACCCATCAATATTATGCCTACAAGAAATACAGATCCGAAGACAGCCATAGGTTGAAAGTCAAGGACTGTGGAAAAATATATCAAAATCATCAATGATGAAAAGAAACAAGGAACTGCAATACTAATACCAAGAAAACTAACTTCCAACTAAAAAGTGTATCATGAGGCAAGAATATACACTCCATTATGGTCAAGGGAGTAATCCATCAAGAAGAAATAACTATCAATATATATGCAACCAATTCAGAACCATCTATGTACATAAAACATATACTGAGAAAATTAAAGATAGACATTAACAGGAACATAATAATAGATGTAGACTTCAACACTTCACTTACACCAATAGGTAGATCATCCAAGCAGAAATTCAACAAAAAAACTAAGGACCCTAATTAACACAGTAGGTCACATGGACCTGACAGTTGTATGTAGGGTGTCCTACCCCAACAAAAAGTAACATACGTTTTCCTCATGTTCACATGGAGCATCTCAAAGACAGACCATGTTCTAGGACACAAAACCAGTTTCAGTAAATTTAGTAAGATTGAAATAAAAAACCATCTTCTCTGCTAATGAAGGATGGAATTAGGAATGAACCAAAAGAACAGAACAGCAAGACCACAAAGATGTAGAGACTGGACAACATGCTTCTGAACAACCTCTGGATCATCCACAAAATTAAGACTTATCTAGAAACAAATGAATATTCAGAAACATTCCGGGACATATGGAATGTAGCAAAAGCAGTTTTGAGAGGAAAGTTGGTAGTCATACAAGCACACATCAGAAATCAAGAGAGAGCGCAAATAATTGCTAACCTCATGAGGGAACTAGAACTGGAAGAACAATTAAACCCAAAAATCAATAGAAGGAAGTAAATAATAAACAATTAGGGCAGAAAATAATGAGCAAAAAGATCATCCAAATGATCAGTGAATCTAAGAGTTTGTTCTTTGAAAAAATAAGCAAAACCAATACACCCCTATTTAGACTCACTAAGAAAAAGGGAGAGAAAACCCTTCAAGCAAAAATCAGAAATGAAAAAGGTGAAATTACAGCAAGACATCACAGAAATTCAAAGGATCATGAAAAGCTATTATGAACACATAAGGTAACAAATTCATCAATCATGAAGAAATGGGCAAATTTCTAGAATCCTACAGTCTCCCAAAACTGAACCAGGAGGACACAGATAACTTAAACAGCCCAATCAATAAGCTCAGAAATTGAAGCAGTAATTAAAAAAAAAAAAGAGAAACCTCCCTAAAAACAAAAGCCCCGGTCCAGATGGCTTTACTGCTGAATTATGTCAAACATTTAGAGAAGAGCTAATTCCCACCCTCCTTAAACTCTTCTACAACATTGAAGAGGAGGGAAAATCCCCAATTACATTCTATGAGACCATTATTGCTCTTAATTCCAGACTTAGACAATGACAGCATCAAAAAAGAAAACTACCAATCAATGTCACTGATGAATATAGAAGCGAAAATCCTCAACAAAATCCTGGCAAATATAATTCAACAACATATCAAAAAATTATATACCATAATCAAGTGGGTTTTATTCCAGGGATGCAAGTATGTTTCAACATACACAAATCAATCAGTGTAATAATACACCACATCAACAAACTGAAAATGAAAAACCATACATAGGAATAAAAGGTAAAGACCTCAGGATAATAAAATCAATATATAACAAACCCATGGCCAACATTATAATCAATATTGAAAAACTAAGAGTCTTTCCCCATAGATCTGGAACAAGACAAGGTTGCCCACTATTACCACTACTATTCAGCATAATTCTCTAAGTCTTGGCCAGAGAAACGAGGCAAGAAAAGCATATTAAAGGAACCCAAATTGGAAAAGAAGTAATAAAACTATCATTATTTGTAGATGATAATGATATTATACCTAGAAAATCCTAAAGACTCCACAAAGAAACTGTTTATTTGAAACAATAAATGAATACAACGAAGTGACAGGATATAAAATAACACACAAAAATTAGTAGCATTCCTAAATATGAACAATGAAGTAGAGGAAAAAGAAATTAAGAAAGTAATTACATTCACAATGGTACCAAGAAAGATCAAATATCTGAGAATGAACTTAACAAAGGAGGTGAAAGATCTCTATAATGAAAACTACAGGTTCTTAAGAAATAGAAGACACAAAAAGATGGAAAAACATTCCACATTCATGGATTGGAAGAATTAACATGGTGAATATGACCATTCTACCCGAAGCAATATATAGGTTTAATGCAATTTCCGTCCTTCACTAGGTAGGCAGAGGATGTTTTGTACTTAAACTATGTCAGTGACATACTTTCTCACTATCTTTGCTATATTTCAGCTGTCCAGGGTATTAGATTTGAACCCATTGTTGCTTTGATTTTTGTCTTTGCTTAATTCATTGTTAGTTTAATGAGACAGCTTGCAAGAGTATTTATTGTGGTTTGCATATAAAATGTATTCATTAATTTTGCATGCTTTGATAAGAACATGTTTTTCTTATAATAAACCCCTCCAGCAACAAACCCAAAATATCACTGTAACTGCAGTTCTAAGGACCCATTATTAAGAATCTACATTTCTTACTTTTATACTTCATATTTTCATGAGCATAGGTCACCTGTAAGTCAAAATTCTTCTGATTATATTTCATAGCGTTCTCTACAATGCATATTTTTTATATTTTTATTTAGTTATATTTGGATTCCTTCCAAGAAGGCTTTCAAAGCTACACAACAATTTTCCTTAGAATTAAATAATTTTCTCTAAAAGGCTCCTGGTGACTATTTTTGGAGAGAGAAAAAAACGCTAAAAGGTTGTAGCTTTCAAATGTTATTTTCTAAATATGTTTAATATTACAGTTAACTGATAGAATCTCTTTGAAATCTTTGAGCTGTGGTCTTTAACTGTACAGTTTTTAAATGAATAGAATCTTCAAAAACAATGTGTTAGACTGGAACTTATTCATCCTTATATTTAAAATAGTGCTTGCTATACTTGAAAATAGAGAGGCATAGACAAAAACATAGAAAAGAGAGCTAATTTATATTAAGCACCACTAGTCTTTTGTCCCTTGAAAGAAAATATTCTTGTAATGTGAGAAAATATAGTTTGCTGTACATGGAAAACTATCTTGACCACTTCTTGTACCACTAGTCTACTAGTTATGTTTTTTTAAGATCTTGATAAGGTATTAAGGCCTACATTCAGTTTTGAAAACCACAAGATTAATTGATTGGTACTATATTCATAAGTTTAATTTTTCAATATGCAGACTCCACAGGTCTTCTGTGGAGATTTAAAGTTCTTCACTTTTTTTAAGGAGCATAGTCCACTCTTGTATTTCATTCTTTGCTTTAGCCAATAACTCTGAAAACACTTAGCAGTCTGATCATTGAGTTCTTGTTATGGAAAAATTTATAAGTGTTAGAATTTTTAAATGTACATATGTCTTTGGGAATCTTTCTTGACCCAGAAAGGCAATGCCTTTTTAAGTTTTTATTATTTCCTTCCATATTTTCTAATGTTGGTTTTCAGCAAGATGGTCTAGCTGTTTGCATTCCTGGTACTATTTGGGCAATGTGTCTAATGTTTACATTGTTTATTCCTGTCAGATAAATTCTATCCATAGAAATTTATTTGGAAGGTTTTTAGGAGCACCGAATAAAAATGCTAGATCCCCTAAGTGTAATACACAGGGCTGTGCTGATAAGTCAGAAATCTGAGAATAGGGTGAGGGAGTTTATGTTTGCCCATTTTTATGGTGTAAAGAATCCCTCTATGGTGACTTTCGGCTACCAAAGGTTAATGATCTTCTCACAGAATTCCTAATGCTTGGTCATCACCTTTTGCAAACTGATACATTCTAAGTCTAGCATGCCACTGACTTGATTATGATTTAAACCAAATCCCCAAGGAGAATTATGACAGTTACCTATCTGCAAGGCCTTTCAGAAATGAATAATGGAAATGTGGCTAAGGAGACAAAAAGGCAGAAGAAAAAGGAAAGGGGTGCTGAAACGCAGATGATAAAATGGTATCATGTTATCTCTGGGAACACTTGAAGTCTGCAATTGTCCCAAGTTTAAATGGGCAGTGCTCTTCTTGAATCAGAAATTTGATTTGATCAGAGAAATGTAGAGGAGTCTGTACTCAAATAGAATGACACTCATGGGTACATGCAATGGGGCCTGCTTTCTTATAAACACTATTTCAGGAGGAAATTGCCAGTTGATTTTTATATCCCTCCAGAATTAATACTTCCAATGGATAAGAACTTCATGAGTAATTGCTAAATCCAACTAAAATTAGAACAGCAACTATATCCCAGGACAGACAAGTCAACATGCTATGATTTTAGGATATCAGTAAGTTTTTATTAACCTTTATGCATATCCAGCATACCCAGTAAAATACTGGGTATTTTAGAGTTTAAAAGTAATATAGGCTTTTACATTTTAGCAAAGACCGGAATTTAGGAAATTGCATTTCAAATAAGCAACAAAAATATTTCATCTCCCTTCTCTTTTCATGTGGTATTAAGACATGTTTATAAACATAATCAGCTAGTAAAGAGGTGATCTTAGCAGTATTTATATAAAGTACAGGAAAACAAACTAATTCTATATCTATTTTAATTTAAGCTGCCAAGTGCAACAAATATGTCAGTGACTCTAGAATTTTTATGATCCTGAGAATATTATGTCTATATGACATATAATGAATGTGTCACAATGTCTGTAGCAATAAATCTTGCTGTTATTTTTATGGATAAAATGATAATTTTATTCATATTCAGTATTGCCTGTTGTTTAAGCGCATAAAATTTGAAGGGATTAAACCTGAATTCAGATCGCTGTTCTATTTTGTATGTGATATTCAGCAAATTATGTGTTCTTTCTAATCCTCACTTTCCTCTGCTAATATAAAGATAATACTTTAAAAAGTTGCTGTAAGAATTAAATGCATTAGTGCCTGACATGTGCTCAATAAATAAAACTTAGAAACTTGGAATTTAAGTAATAGTGAGCTACAGAATTCTTTAATGCTTATTTGGAAACTAAGCCAATTTAAAAGGAAACAGTGTTACTCAAACATCTAATATTAAACTGTGACCCAGTGAGTTACATAATTCATCATATGAGTGTTAAAATTTATCTGGAGGTTTGTTTATAATCCTGTTTAGAGAAAGTTTTGTCAGGCCTAAAAAAGGACTTAAAAAATTGTCTAGCCTAAACCTGTCAGCTTGAAAAAAAGCAGAAAATCAATGATAGGGCAGTTGTCAGCAGAGGATTATAGTGTTTAGCCTTATTCAAAAGACAGATTAGAACAGGACCAAAAAAACACATAGCAAAGTATACATCATCTTAGGTAGAGACCTGAGAACAGTAAAAAAACAAATCATATTGGGAGCTGTCTTAGTTTTTCTGTATGCAGTATTCTCTTGCATCTCCTTATAACATTCTAAAAATGTCTCTCTATTTCCTATTTCTTCACAAGGACAGTCAACAGGTGCCATCTCTAAGTTCTCTCTTTGAAGAGCTCTAACCATTTACTTATTTATTTAACTTTTGTTAAGCATTCAGAATTGGTGGGATAAGGAAAAAAATAAGAGACATGTGCAGATACAGGAAACATACAAATAGAGCTAAAGCCAAATAAATGATAGTGCAATGTGATGAAGAAATTGATGTGGAAGCATGATTAAAAGTTCAGAGGATAACAGAAAAACTTAACTTCATTTGGAAGGAATTCTAAGATGAAATAATTCAGTCTATTTTTTTTTTTTTTTTTTTTTGAGGAAGGGGAAGGGACTCCTGACAAATCAAATACTTGTGATTAGTTTTGTCTCTTAGAAAATCCCAGTAAAAGGACAATAAAGGATCATAAATGGTGCACACTTACCAGGACAAAAAGAACTGGAGATGTGCTAACTGCAGTGTGTCAACAACACTTTGGAACTTGGAAAATAGATGGGTTAGTGGTTAATAATTGAGAGAACTAAAACCCTTTCCTCCAGAGCGGGGATATCAGCAATATACACGAAATGCTTTCCTCTGTCAAGCCCATAAGCATCAGGACTGGAAGATACCAGATACCTCTTAAGTTTGGAGCATTGTGTAGCACTAAAAATTAGAAATTTACTTTAAAGTCTTTATACAGGCCTCTTATATAGGCAGATTTTATCCTATGTTTTGTATAACTGGCAGCTAACTCTCCTCAACCCTTTTAAAAAGCAAGAACTAAAGTGGAGATTTGCACAATTTAAGGCAAGAGTGAGACCATATAGGCAATAAGAACATAAAGAGAAAGTCTGCATTCTGTAGTTATAACCCATGAAGTTGGCATCCCTGTCTATACCCTTTGGGTATGACATTGGAAAACTCTTCTCTGGAAACTAACTTGCCCAATAACAAAGTCTTTCTGATGCTGTCAAGTCCTAACTTTATGCAAAAAAAGTTTCCAGTCTACTATTCAATGCCTTATTCTTAAATATTAATGGATAGCCTCATATATAGAAAATGGAAATCAACACAAATGAACACAGAAAGTAAAGATAAGACAAAAACATTTTTCAAAGTGACAATTGATATTCTCAGAGAGATGAGGGGATATATTCTATTCATAAAACAAAAACAGGATGCTATTATTATTTGTTTTGGTTGTTCCCCCCATCCTTGGATTGTGAACTCAGGTCTTTGGCTTTACATAGTCTATGCCCCAGCTACCAGCTTAGTGTCTGAGTCACCATGGTCATGCTTTGGATGCTGTTTTATTATAGGAGTCTTCAAAAACAGGAAAGAACTCATGAAAATTAAAAGTAACACAGTAGTAAATTCAGTGGAATAGATTGTACATTAAGAAAATCTCAAAAGGTAATAAAAATGAACATAGAAAAGAGAAATCTTATCTATTAAGAATTTCAAAAAGAGAAAATAGAAGGGCAGAGAATTACCCAAAAGTAATTTAAGAAAATTTCACTGAACTGAAGAATAGGTGTGCACTATAACAAGTGGAAAACACACACACATATGCACACTTTCCAAAACACAATCCACTTGGAATTTTGGAGTATTCCATGGGTAAAGAGCTGAAAACTTCCAAGTTGGGGAAGTGGAAAACAGATTATACAAAATGTATTTCCTCATTAGGAATTCTATCCTAAGAACTCTGGGCTTCTTGACAGAAACATTGGAAGCTAGAGGGAAAGTTATTTCCAATCTAGTATTTTATATCCAGTCAAACTGTTAAATATGAAAATAGATTGAAAACATTATCAAACATGCAAATCTCAAAAAGGAAAAAAAAAAAAACTTACCTTCTTTTGGAGAAGCTCCTGCATAATATGCTTTCACCAAAAGGAAGGCATAAACCAACAAAGGAAGACATGTGTAGCAATTGTGGATTTAGCCAGTGAAGAGGCAAAGGTAAGTCCTAGTATGATAGTGAAAGGATGTTCTGGGATGCAGCTGTGAAGCAGGCTAAACAAAACTCCAAAAAGAAGTGAGGAAATATGGGTTCTAGAAAGCATGAACGTCTTAAAGAGAAAAAAAAAAAAAGGAACTGAAATGTGATAGGTGATAGGCTGACAATATTGAGAGGAGTTCACAGCTCTGCTAGAGATTTTTGGGAACAATTAGTAATAGATGCATGAGGTAAAACCAAAATTTAGTAAAGAGTTCATAAGTAGTATGTTATTTAGTGGGGAAAATGAAAAATTGCACAGTAATAAGTGTCTATATAGTAATGTTTTGTAAGTAGAAATTTAGAAATAGAAGTATGTATTACTGGCTATAGTAATATTTGTTACCATACATATGTAGTAATAATAAAGTAAAACATTAAAACTGACTTAACCAAAGTTTATGGCAGCACTGTATTGTACTGTGTTAGGATATTGTGAGGGAAACTGAATGTGTGTCTTCAAAGTGAAAGTGGTGAAATAATTTTCATTTTTCATCATAGGAAGTCTGAAATTAAAAATAAAGATAATATAAGAATATTATTTAGAGACATGATGGTCAGTTGCAGAAGACATAGTAAGCAGAGTTGAAGTAGTTACCTTGATGGTGAAAGAATTAGGATTGAAGACAATGGAGCAAGAGCTTGCTGCTTTTGTAATTTATTTTATAGTGCTATTGACTTATTACCATTTATATTTATTACCTTGATAAAAATTATAAATTAACTTAAAATAATAAGTAGGAGTTCACCAAGTAGACAATAACAATGAGTAGGCATGAAATAGAATCAAATTTTAGCTGATCTTTGTATCCTTGAGACTTAATACATGTTTTAATAGGGAAAAAAAAAAAACTGGTTCATTTTTCTTATTTCACTTCAAAATGACTGAAGGATTCCAGTTTTGAAAAAAATTCAGTAAGCACACTCTGCCCTGTCTCTCCCACTGAATTTAGTAATAAAACCTGGTCAAATGCTTGGAGCAGCTCTTTGAAGTCTCTGAAAAAATTAATGATGGCAGATGAATTGAGGAAGATCAGAATTTGAACTGCCATTGACCTGACTAAGTTTCCGATCTTTCTTCCAGAATTTCCTGGCCTTGGTACAAGGCAGCATGAAAATAGAGATGAGTACCTTCAGCAAATTAGGAGCATAAAGCAGTTTCCCCAACCTAATATATGATATCTACAAAAACTATAGCTAGCACCTACTTTATGGTGAAAGACTAAGTACTTTTCTCCTAACATTGGGAATAAGGAAGAGATGGCCATGCACATTGCTACAATTCAGTATCAAAGTGGAAGTCTTTGCTAGTTAGTGCAACCACAAGAAAAATCATTTAAAGGCATACAGATTAGAAAGCAAGAAAACTCTCCCAATGTGAAGTGAATATAATTTACGTACCGAGAAAATCCCACAGAATCTATCACCTCTCAACTAACAAGTGAATTTAGCAAGGTCACAAATATTGTGTTTCTATTTGCTAGCAATTAATAATTAAAACAAAATTAAAACATATAATTTACAAACAGCTTCCTCTAAAAATGAAACCCTTAAGATATAAATCTACCAAGTCATGTATAAAATGTAGATGCAAAATACTACAAAAGGCTAATGGAAAAAATCAAAGACCTAAATAAAGAGAGAGATGTATTTAGTTCATGGATTGAGACTCAATAGAGTCATCAGTACTCTCCAAACTGACCTATAGATTTAAAACAATTCCAACCAAATCTCAACAGTTTTTTATTTGCTTATAGCTTATAGACAAGTGATTTAAATTTACATAGGAAGGCAAAGGAACTAAAATAATCCAAACAATTTTTAAAACGATAATAAAACTAGAGGAATCTTACTACATAATTTTAAGATTTGCTATAAAACTACAATAATCAAGGCACACCTCTGACTCAAGTAGGTAAGGGGGCTAAGGTGCAGATCCTGTAAGGCCTACAGACCCGGATTTAAGATCCTAAACTAGCGATAAAACAAAACAAAACAAAACAGCCCCAAAGCTACAATAATCAAGATGGTATGATATTGGCAAAAGAATAAAGATACTAAAAACAGATTAGAGTAGTGTTCAGAAATAGACCCATGTATGGTCAATTGGTTTTCAACACAGGTGCCAAGCAATTTAATGAAGAAAGGATCATATTTTCAACAAATGATACTAGAACAATTGAACATCCATATAGAAAATTAATTTTTCTTTCTTTTTTTTTAAATTTATTTTAAATAATAATTTTATGATGTCTTTGGTTTACAATGCTATATTCATTTTAGGATATTGAAATTACATCTCAGTCTATGAGTATTTCACAACTCACAGAGTTCGTGTCTTTTATTATTCTCTTTCTCTTCTTAGGTCTGTTGCGTGTAGTTAGGTTTTGATTGGTTTCCCTTTTTCTTCTTTGCTTTTTCCCTGGAGATGTATTTTGAGGTTACCCTGAGGTTGGCATTAAGGATTTTATGTTTGTTTCCTATTTTCATTTGAAAGCAGATTAGTTCTAAACTCATTCTAACCATTCACATTTTTATTCTCCTCTCCTCCCTTTTTTTAATTTGCCATCTTTTTTTAAGTGGAATTTCTTTATACTGTATAGAGCATCCTTTAGTATTTTTTGTAGATCTGGCTTTAACTTTTGCTTATCTATAAAGTTTATCATTCCTTCAGTTCTGAATGATAATCTTGCAGGGTATATAGTAACCTAGGTTGAAAATGCTGCCGTTCTGCCTCCATCCACAAGGTGGCACTGTGGACAGCCTTGAAAGTTCCTTCCTTCTGGGATTCTCTTCTTCCCTTCATCTTGGAGGTGGGATCTCAGGTGGGCAGGTTGTATGACTGGTGAAATATGGTGGGAGGGGTTGGGGGTGAGGAATTCTTCTGGCTGCCTTGGGGTTATGGCAATGCCCTGTGTGAATTTTCTTTGGGGGCTCCTGCTTAGACTACTGGGGTGCTAGTCTTCCTTCTGCCTTGTGCCAAGACCACCCTCTTCTCTCACTACACTCCATGTCACACTCCTGCCCTCAGAATGACTTCTGGGAGGCTTGGTACTTCCAGTGATTCCATCCACTCTGCCACTCCCCACACCACCCCCAGGCTGGGAGTCCCAATCCTAGATGCAGCTCTAAACCCTGATGCCTTCAAGTACCCTTGTGGTGGTGGTGATTGTTGCTGCTGTGTCTGCAGCCCCTAGGGCAGCCCTTCCACACAGTGTGTGTGTCTGAAGAATAGGTGATTTCTAGTTGTTCTCTGGAGAGGGGGTTCAACACTCCTTCCAGGTCACCTCTTGATTGCCTCCTCTGTAAAATTAATTTTTAAACCTATTAATTTAAAAAAGATAAAATGTCTCAATGACTGCCCACCCAGGCATAATGTTAGTATACATCAATAAGTGTCAGATCAACATTCCTTGTTGCTATTATATGGAGAATGTGAAGCTAATGGTAAATATTTTAAATTTCCTGTGGTTAAGAAAGCTAATTTGATTAGAGAGTTTTAAAAGAGTTTCATCCTCTGGTGGTATCATTTGGGGTAAGGTGATGCTTGAGAGATGTATTCCAGAGATGAGGCACCTGAGAGCCACAGAGGATTAGTAATGACCTAGGTCATATCACTAGTAAGTGACAGAATTAGTGGGACTATAATGTAATATGATTTAGCCATGATACTCTATAGCCCAGGCAGCTTTCTGAACTTCCACCATTTAGTCTGGTATCCAGGTGTTCAGAATGCCTCCCACTGCCAAAATCTGGAACTTTCAGGGGAGTTAAAGCTTATGTTTGTCTCTGTATAACCACATCAGCTCATGTTGGTCCCCATAGAAGTCAGTGTTTCTTAGGAGCCAAAGAATATTTCCAGCTCTGTAGCAAGCAATAATAAGAATCCTTTTACATGCTTTTTAATATTAATGTTGGAAAACAGAATTTTCAATGATTCCTAGGCCTTTTCTTAATTTGCTGACACTTGGATAAATAAATAAAATCAGTTAAAATGTTGTGACATTCACATGCTGTTCAAATAAGCAGCAGGATCTGAACTGTTTCTCAAGGGATCTGGTAGGAAAGGGGTGACAGCAAACACAGTTGCAGTGGGGATGATTCAGTCAGCAGACAAGTGAGTTAATTGGGTGTTCCATCACTACCATTAGCACTATATAGCTTAATGATAGTGTGGCAATGATCTCATCAGTTTTTCCTTTTGAGTGCCAATTTCAACTCTTAGGTTGAAAGAAAATTGAAGAGTGTCAATACCTGCTTAAGAAATGGAACATTTAAGACAAGACCCACAGATGAATACAACTTCTCCTGAAGGATGTGGAGTATTTACAGAAAAACTGGTGCCTCAAATTTAAGGGTGACCACAAACTCCAGTTACCAGTGAAAATATCAGGATGGTGATTGTGGGAAGTTCCAGGGTCTCGGACTTTTACTTTTTTCCATACCTTTTTTAAAAAGTGTTTATGATAAAGCAAATGTATATTTAAAAAAAAGCAGGGTTCAGGTGACATTGAGAAATGTAGAGAAATATCATTTCCTTTGACATATATGTGGTGTTAAATTGTAGTCATTTCATTTGCTAGTGTTATGTTTAACCAAATCAGCTTTTAGAGCGACATTGGTCCAGTGTGTTATCTCACATTTCAACATTTAAAAATATTAAAAAGCACAGCGTTTAAAATAGTTTTCCAAAGCTAGTTTTATGTGGACCTCTGTTGAATTTCCTAGAAGGAAGATGGAGGCAGGGCAATGAGCCTTTTCTCATAAGGTACTGCTACTTTTCAGGCTTTCACAGCCCAAGATTTTCTCCGTTACCTAAGGACTGAGCCATCAGTGTTTTCTGCTTCCATCAAAAACCTGCTAAAAGCATTGACTCCCAGAAAGAAAAGTACACTGTTTCTAGAGTGGACGTGTGAAGCCCTCCGGCTGCTGAGAGAAAGAAGCCCAAATGGGACACAAAAGGCAGAGGAACTAGATTGACTGGCCTATCCCAGAGGAAGCTGGCATTTCATTCACTTAGAAATTTAAGAAATTTATTTTCTTTTGCAAGCTGCTCAATTCCCATGATTTCATTTAACCAGTCACATATCAATTTTACTTCAACCATGTTCATGTACCTACACAATAGCTGTCGTTGCATTTTTTAAATGATTTGACTTTGTCTGCATATGTATAAAATGAAAACTTTAAGTTAATCTCATGCTACTAATGAATGGCCTTCCAGCATTTTCAGGTTTCTAGCAATAATTGATAACTCTAAATCCATAAATAATTATGTATGTGTCATCAGAATTAATTTTTTTAAATGGGGGAATTTTCCTATCATTCCATTTTATCTGTAGTCTAATGACTACATCATTTGAATCTCAATTCCTTAAAAACTCTGGTTCCCCCTCCACACACAGACATTTCTAGTTCTAGTTAATTTTCACATGACAACAGTGTTTATTCTACTCCAGACCTAGTTTCAGGAAGGTCAACAAACCATAATTTCCTAGGGAGATGATGGTGATTCAAGGTTTGTGGCATTGGCAGCTTTTCATCTATTGAATTATGAGAATTATGGACAAACAATCGATATTTGAGTACTTGAGAATCATCCAGCCAGGGCATTCTTGTGGTGAACTTACTCTATACCAACTATTGTAGGCTCTCTCTGTGTAGGTGGGGGTTGGGGGGGCCTGAAATATGAAACATAATTTTTACCATCAGGGAAGTTGTTTTATATAATTGGGGACATAAGACTAATAATCATGAGATAGCACCAAGTAGTACAAAACAATCTGATGTTGAATTGGGGGATTGAGGGCTTGTTTTATAGTCATTCAAACTGTAAGTATCTGTGCAAATAAAATTCATAATGAAAGGAGATGGGACTTGGGCTACATTTCTATTTGTGTATTTGGATAGTTTAGAAAGAGAGAAAATGGCATTCTAGGTATTCTAAAAATCATAGGCATAGACAAGAATGAGCATTGTGTTTCCTTCATGATAAGAACTGTGGGATGACTTAGATCCAGAAATCTAGGGATATCAGATAACAGTGAGGAAACCTCACAGACAACTTGATGCAAGCGTAAAGCCAAGAGGGCAAATCCAGTTTCAATGCCAGCTTTCCCAAGGAGACAGTAGAGTATACTCCGAACAGAGGCAAGAGTAAGAGTTGGATGTCGGACCACCAGAAACCTTCAGGGTGGGTGACATCAGAAGACAGGTTGTGGTTTAGTTTCAGCCATCTTGTTGGCACAGAACACCTTTAAAAGCAGTTGAGGTGTTCCCTGGTGGAATAGTGGTTTGGTCAACTACCTCTGGCTGAGCATACAATCCACATACATCCCAAGTACCCAGATTCACATCTTGGACTGGGGAGAACAACTAAGACGTACAGCTAAATACAAATAAAATGCTTCTTCCTCCTCTCTCTTCCTTCCTGCCTGCCTATTTGCCTTAATTGCTACCTATACTTTTCCTTAAAAAAAAAAAAAAAAGGCAGATGAAAGGAAGTTCACCTCTAAAGCAAGCTAAGGAGAGTAAAGAGAAAAGGCAATAATAACCAGGACAAATAAGCTGCACTTTTATAAATACTGTCAGATGTTTCCAAAAGTATAGTGTCAGAACCATTTTAAATAAGTACTCAAGTTTAAGTTGTTGGAAGACACCATATAACTTAGTATCCTCACAGAAGTGAAATTACAGTTAGATAAGATCTGACTTGGAGAAGTCTCATGCAAATAAAGCTCTTTAATTTGTTTAGTTCAATAGTCCTAAGGTTTATTTAAATTCTTTTTAATACTTTAGCAAATTGTCAGTCTCTAGATTCCTACTTTCCTTTGCTTCTGTTCACCATGAACTCTGTGTAGTACTTTTCTTAGGATAAGACTGTTACACTAATTCTAATCCTGATTCATGATACAGTCAGGGTGCATGTCATTTATGACTTCAGAGAATAAATCTGTGGTACTAGGGTTATATTAACAGTTAAAACAATAATTTCACCCTATACCTTTGAAAAGAGGTCCTATTTCATATATATTTTGCACACATTCATAAAACAGGATCCTAACCAAATGCAATATGATGATTAAGCCATTGTTAATATATAGCATCCATTAATTTTTACCTTCGGCTTAATTCCCAGAGTAATGCTCAGAAACACATACTTGGCTTTCTAAATGCATATACAGAAATACGTGTTCTAGTTACTGTCTTACTATGAGACTTTGCAGTTGTCGGGTTTCTGATGAAATTGTCACGTCTTCTAGACAGTGGTCTGATGACATTACTGTGAGTTCATCTTCCCTACCTGAACAAAAAGAACTTAACTGATTTTGGGTAATTTTCATTATTATTTTTTTAATATATTTCAGTTTTAAGATGTGAAGACAGACTGTCAAAGTCCCTACATTGTACATTGCTAGTATGGGTTAAATAATCTTTTTCATAAAGAACAATGACATCTGTGAGCCCTAGTATGAAAATCTAAACTTAAATAGGTGTTGAGCTAGCCGAAGGAGAAAGTGCCTCATCTGTCTGTGAATCATCATTACCTCACCACTCTGCTCTGCTGTCATATTTAAATATGTCATTGCCCAGAAAGAGAAAGCGCTGATAAAATATCAGAAACAAATTCATGTGTTCTAAGTCTGGTTTGCGTTAATTCATAAAGCACTTGACAAATATATAAAGACTATTTCGCAGCAATAAATAATAACTATTATTGTTACTATGGCTCTCTTAATACTAAGATACAATGATTTTTCCTGTTCAATAGCCCATAATTGCTTAGAAGTTTAAACATTAGCTGCACATCTGTGGTTTGATGGTAGGAATAAGCATCTCACTGCTCTCAAAATTAAACAGGAAGAGACTTTAAGATTCTGAATATAATTGTCCTTCTTACCTGGGTCTATTCAAGAAATGTTTACATAGATAGGTTTAGACATAGAATTTATTTTTCATTTGTATTTTATTTATATCGTATGTGAATATTTTGTTATACATATGACCTTTCTAAAATTGCAATAGAATTTATTTTACAAAACAGGTCTTATTTTTCTACCTCTGAGTTTTTTATTATATTTGCTAATCTTTGGCGAATTTGAAAGGAGAATATGTTTAATAAGGGCAGCTACTAATAAAAAAAATTGAAAGAAAATACGTTCGTTTTCAGAACCTTAAATCCAAACTTTTATTTATAATTTCTGTCTTTGGAGATAGACAAATAATTTAACCGTTTTCCCCATAATCTAATTGCATCTTTTTGAACTTATTTTATCTTTATGTTTTTATTAACCAACTGAAAATAAAAGTTTTAGTCAGGATACTCTGTTTCCTCTAAACACTTCAGTGTATAGTTCCTCACAACGAAGATATTCCCATATATAACTGCAATACAGACCTCAAAATCAGTAAGCTAGTATTGCTGCAGTATTCATGTCTAATCCACACACCTAATTCAGTTTTCATGTCTCCCAGTAGTAGTATCCTTTTTAGCAAAAGAACGCAATCCAGGATCATGTACTGCATTTAACTAATATGTCTCTTTGTTATCCTTCAATCTAGAACAATTCTTCATCTTTCCTTTATGATGTTTCCTTTAATGACGTTAATATTTTTTAAGAGTATAGGCCAGTTATTTTGTAGAATTAAGTTTATCTGATAATTTCTAAACTCAGTTTATACATTTTTGACAGGAATAGCCCAGAAAAGATATTGTGTTTTTTTCAATTTTTCCTATTAGGTGATAGGAGATGTTGATTTTTCCCATTACTAGTGATGTTTACTTTGAATATTTGATAAAGGTGTTATTTCTACTATATTTCTCCACTGTGAAGATACTGGTTTTTTCCTTCATAATGTGTTTTATGGACATGTATTTTGAGTGTAAGTAAATATGTTGTTTCTCATCAAACTTTTTATCCATTAATTTGATCATCCATTGATGATTCTTGCTTGAATAAATTATTATAACTACCAAATAATGATTTTTTTTCCCCTGACTCCATCATTTCTTCTACATTTATTAGTTGGCATTTTAAGCCAAGAAGGGTCCTCCTTTCTTCTACCTTATATTCCTATCAGTATGGCTTCCCTGATTTCTGTGTTATTGAATAAATTATAATTTATTGCTATTCTTATTTATTTTGAGGTTCAAATTGTTTCAGATTTAGCCAGATAGAGCCATCTTAAGCCAGTGTTCTTGTCCTTTTGATATAGCACTTTCATTTTTTGAGTACCTTCTTACTTTGTGACACACACAAGAAAATCTAATGACTTTTGTCACTGATTTTCTACACTGATATAAGTGTTTCTTTGTGGAGCTTTTTGGACATTGCCTATTAACTTAGGTCAGCCTGTGAAAAGAAGAATTCTAACCTAATGTTTAGCCAACCAAATTAACCTACCCTCTTGAATGGATATGCAGAGAACCCTGTATATTTGCAGCTGATCAGTGTCTCTCTAATATGCTTTCACATTTCTGCTCTTATCCGCTGAATTGTGTTTATATTTTATAGGAGACATATTAATGGAGGTTTCTGTTTTAACTACCTTGGCCCCTATTGCCTATAGAACAGCTCTGTCATAATGCCAGAATCATGTATGTTTGAAGAAAATCTAGAAAGATCTGATATAATATAGCCACCACATATGTTGAGTATTTTCCTTCCTTCGAATAGAGTTGTATTGTGAACAGGTCTTAGAAATCATCCATTTTAACTATTAGTCTCATTAAAGATTTGGTCTGATATAGTTTGCCTAAAATAATATTATTATATTGACTTTTTATTACTCTGTTATTTAGCACTTTTCTACCTATATTGGTTATACTTTGCATTAAGTTTAAATAACTCTAGATTTTTCTTGTTCATTTGACTTGAAATGTTTTTTCAGCTGACCACACGAGGGTGTCTATGAGCTTGAAACAGGAGTACTTCAGATAACCAACAATTAGTAGAACTTCAGCTACTAAAAACTGTTGTCACTTCTCTATATTTGGAAGTTATGATTTAAAAATGTTGTATAGTTAGAAAACTTGAGTCAGTGTTCTTGCATTAGAAGACTTTTTGACTCTCAAATGAAAAAAAATCAGAATTTTCAGTGAGGTTGTGGCACAGAGAAATTTCCTCAGGTTAAGAAGTAAGAGATTCAGATTCTCTTCTTGGTTTCACCATAGATGTGTGATTTTAGTAAGTTACATCATCTCTCTGGGACCTAATTCATTCATCTATAAAATGAGAGATTATAAACTGATTCTTTGAGCCTTCCATGAAAGGTAGCAATGAAGATAGGATCTAAAGTTAAGATATACATCAAAGAACTTCATCTTAGTGAATCTGTTTTTATTGACTGCTTAGGTTGTGCTAGCTGCTTTTAATACATTCTCTCATATAACATTACAACCACCATTTCAGGTCATTATTCTCATTCTGAGGGTGGGGATTAATAAATTGTCCAAGGTGACCTTCCTGTGAACAAAGCTGAGATTTCAGCCTAAGTCTCTCTAACTCAGGAGACCATGTTTTGTTTTATATTTTCCTCTTTACCACATGGCTTCCGTTGAGCAAAAAAAAGACTCTTGTCAATGAAGATTGTATCCTTAGAGAAGAATGCAGATCATCCTCGGCCCAGTTGAGTTTAGAATAAATGCTTACAGGTGCTGGACAGTTAATGTGGGTATAAGGGGTAGGGCACAGGCCAGTCGGATCTCAGTCCCATGAACAGAAAGTCATGCCCAACTACTCAGCTACTGCCATGTGAGAATGGAGGCTCAATATGTCCTTATAAATTTTTTTTTTAAAGAAATGGTGCAGGCAGGAATGAAGGCAAGTATGCAGGCTGGCGAGAAGTGGGAGGGGGGAAGAGAGAGAGAGAAAGAGAGACAGAGGGGGGGGGGGAGAGAGAGAGAGAGAGAGAGAGAGAGAGAGAGAGACAGAGACAGAGACAGAGAGACAGAGACAGAGAGACAGAGAGAAAGAGAAGAAGCATTTTATTTAGTTCATCTTGGTTGTTGACCTCAGCCCTGGTCCTTGAGATGTATGTGGACTATGCCAGCCAGAGGCTGCAGACTTATCAACTAGGACACCAGGGTGTGACCCTTATTTTCAAGAGAAAACTCAATTCCATATTTTAAAATGAAATCTCACTAATTTAAAATTTTAGCAACAAATTCATGTATTTTTATGGAGTGAAGAGAATGGCAAAGCACTCCAAGGCCCACAAATCTCTCTCTTCACCAGCGTGGGAGTAGTAACTTGCCAATGTTGGTAAATTAGTTACTTGCTCCACAAAAATTTTAATTTTCATGGCATTAAGTATTTAAAACAAGAATTACAAAATTAAATCACTTGTTTTCATATGACCCACAAACTAAGAATGGTCTTTACATTTTTAATGCTTGAAAAATATCAAAGGAAGAACCATATCTTGTGACATATGAAAATTATATGAAATTGAAGTTTCAGAGCTCAAAAGTAAAGTTTTAGTGGAACACAGTGACATTCATTTATTTATATATTGTCCGTGACTGCTTTTGTACTCAAGGGCAGAATTGGGTAGTTAACAGTATAGTTCTTATAGTCCCAAAACCAAAAATATTTTAGTATTTGACTCTTTAAAGAAAATGTGTGCCAATGTTTGGTTTAGAATCCAAAAGCCAAAAATCAATAAATAAAAGGACAGTATAACTCGGCTCTCTGCAGTTACATACCTGCACTCCGATAATAAAAAATGGAATTTGCCTAAATTAGAATAAAAGTAAGGGGAAAATAAAGAGAAAAATAAATATCTCAAAATATTATCCAGATGTAAAGAGATAAAAATTATGTTGCTTCTACCAATATTACATTCATGCCTTCTAACTAAAGCCTTATCAAATACAGGCGTACCTCATAGGTATGGTGGGTTCAGGTCCAGACCACCACAATAAAGTGAGGCACACAAATATTTTGGTTTCCCAGTATATATAAAAGTTATGTTTATACTTTAATAAAGTATGCAATAGCATTGTCTGAAATAAACCAGTGCACATGTGTTACATGTGAGACATGCATGAGGTGAGAGATTGCTGTTGGAAACATGACAGCAGTAAGCTTGCTTGGCAAGAGTTGCCACAAATCTTCAATTTATGAAAATCACATTATTGTCAAAGTGTAATAAAGTAGAATGCAATAAAGCAGAGCATAATAAAATGAGGCATGCCTGTATAAACAGCGTAAGTGTGTTAATTAATGGGGGGAAATCTAATTTAGCCCAGAGTGTTAGCATTTTGTATGCATTTAATGAGTGACCGGAGACTGAGAAGAATGAAACTGGAACACTCTCCATACAGTTCTTAAACATGCATTTTGGGGCTCCATGCCTTCCCTTGTGTTGTCCACTGACTGGAATGCCTGCCATCCACTGCTGTGTCACATCCTTCAAGGCTGAAAACAGATGGCTCTAGCCTGTCCATCCACAGCAGAACACACCCCTTCCTCTTTCACATCCCCAGACCCTGGTCACACATGATTTCATACTTTGATGTGTCAGAAGGGCAAGGTCCCCAAAAGCAAATTTCATGTGTCTTTCAAACATCTGCCTGGTATCTTGACACCTGGTTAGAGTTTAATAATTTGATGAATCTGCAAATCAGTAAATAAATATGTAATTAATTTGATTATTTAAAACTTTTATGAGGTCCCTCGGGGGGATGATAAAAGCTGCAAACTCCATTGGTGTTTTAAAGTTCATAATGAACTATTTAATTAACTTTGAAAATCTTAGGAAATCTACTGAGTATTTGTAACAGTCCACTTTTTGAGGGGATGGGTTAGTATTTTGATCATAACTTACTATTTATTGTATTTTAAGGAGCAGGGTATCAAATGCCCTCAATGCTTAAATCCAGCTGGTACCAGCCTAGGTTTCATATTTGAATATCAACTGATTGAGACAAGGAGGTTTGGAAGAGTTATGAAATTAAATATCCTTCTATTTTGTCACTCAGATCTTTGAACAGGAATAATGTTCATTTCTTTCTAGTCTTTTTCCCCCTCATTGTGAAAAATAAGTCTACCCTAAATGATACACTGAGTACATGGCCAAATAGATGAACATCCAAGGATATAGTTTCTTTCCTGTCCCAACTGGTTTCGTGAAGGCATGATGCTTGTCGCAGTGATTATTTTGTCTTTAGTTTGTGCAAGTGGCCACTGGTGGTAGAATGTCTTCCTTCTAAGATATGAAGCAATGTGTGTATAATATATTGTGCTGTATTTCACTTCGCTCTAAAGTTCTATAGTTTGATATAAGCATTGTTACTAGAAGTGATTTCTTTTTTGCCACTATTATGCATAAGGTTGGGAGTTCATTTCAATAGGAAAAAATAGCACCCCCTATCAAAAGTAAATCTTTGGAAATTCTACAATGAAAGGGGAAAACAACAGTAAACTTGTGATTAAATAGTAAATACTTTAGAAATTATCAATACTCAAAAAAAATTGTTGTACTCAAAGATATTCACATGGAAACGCATACAAACTGAAAGTATCCCACCAGAAATGCAGATAATATGATTATCTGCCTGACTATGGTTCATAGATGGTTACTCTCATACAACAAATATGCTGTAGTCAGTTACATTTTATTGTAGTATTTTTGAATAATAAAAATAAAAGTAATTTTCCCTAAATATTGCAATATCTAATCTTTACCTAACAATGCAAGTTTGCTTGAGACCCAGAGTCTTCTTACTCTAGTCTAATTCTACATAAACTATTTATGAAATAAATCTTCAGAATTGTAGCTCAGAACTTGTCACTCTAGATTAAAAAAAAGATTTTCAGAAATGGCACTATTGTCCTCCTGAAACACAACCCACTCTTCCCTGAATTCAGAGCCTCCACAACATGTCCCAGCCTGGAAGTGGCCAGCTTGCACTCTAGCCAAATTGAACTACTCTCTAGTCCCAAGCAGAGTCCATCTTTGCCTTCCCCTCTACTTCTGCTTGTCCTTCTTGACATTGGAGTCTCACTTTTTTCTACTACTTTCTCCTTCCTGTTTCTGAAGTTCTTGCCCACCAATCTTGGGTCTACTCCAAATGCTGCCACCTTCACCCACCCCAGCCGCAAGGTGAATAGGTCCTTTTTCCTCCTGAATCTACCCTGCCTACTATGTTTATAACTTTTATATTCAACCTGCCTCGAATTACATGTAAACTTGTCTCATTCTTCTTTACAAGTTTTCAAAGTCTTTGAAGCCAGGGACTGTTTTTCTCATACTTATTTCCCTAGGTTCTGGTAAATGTTACCAAATTATCAATAATTTTAAAACTTTAAGCCATTTAATGTCCAATAAGATTGATGTTGGCTTTCAAGCTTAGATGTTTCTTTTTAATAACATTATTGTGCTATAATTCACTCATTTAAAGTGTACAGTTCAGTGATTTGAGTACATTCATGGAATTATGCAGCAGTCACCATTACCTAATTCCAGAACATTTTCATAACTCCAGAAAGAAACTGTACTAAGCTGTTCCCTCCCCTAATCTACTTTTTGTCTCTATGGATTTGCCTATTCTGGACTTTTTGTATAAAATAAAATCATGCAATATATGGCCCAAACTTAGTATGTTTTCAAGCTCATCCATGTTGTAACATATATTAGTACTTCATTGCCTTTATTACCAAATAGGATTCCATTTCATAACAGTTTAGTTATTTATCCTTTCATGAACATTTAGGCCATTTTCCTTTTTTTTTTTTTTTTTGTTTGTTTGTTTTGTTTTGTTTTGAATTGTGCTTCTGTGAATATTTGTGTACAAATTTTTGTATGGACATAATTTTTCAATTCTCTTGAGCATATACCTAGGAATGGAATGGTTGGGTCATATGGCTACCAGACTATTTTCCAAAACAGTATACTTTTCTACCAGCAATGTCTGATGGTTCCATTTTCTCCAACATTTGCTATTATCCGTATGTTATAGCAATCCTAAAGTGTGTGAAGTAGTAGATCCCATTGTAGTTTTGATTTGCATTTTCCTGATAGCTAATAATGTTGAGCATCTTTGGTGTACTTATGGGCTATTTGTATAGCTTCTTTGGAAACATGTCTATTCAAATATTTTGCCTATTTTTAAAATTTAAATGGCTGTTTGTCTATTATTGAGTTGTAAAAAAAAATTTATATATTCCAGGTATATACTAGATGATTATTAAATATGTGATTTGTAATATTTTCCCCATTTCTGTGGATTGTCTTTTCACTTTTTGGATAGTATCCTTTGAAGCATAAAAAGTTTTCATTTTGATTGAATCTAACTTACTTTTTTCTTTGGCTGCTTATACTTTTAGTGTCACATCAAAAAAATCATTGCCTAATGCAAGGTCATGAAGATTTATGCTTATATTTTCTTCTAAAAATGTAATGGTATTAACTCTTAAAATTAGGTAATTTTGATCCATTTTGAGTCAATTTTTATATTGGTATGAGTTAAGGGTAAAACTTTACTCTTTTACATGTGGATATTCAGTTTTCCTAGCATTGTTGGTTGAAAAGAAAATTCTCAATTGTTTTGACATCTTGTCAACATTAATTGACAATAAGTGTGTAAGTTTATTTCTAGACTATCAATTCTATTTTAGTGCTCTATATGTCTGTCTTTATGCTGCTATGACAGTCTAGAGTTTCGAAATCAGAAAGTTGTGTCTGCCAACTTTGAAATTTTTTTCAACAATGTTTTAGCTATTCTGGGTCCCTTGCATTTCCATATGGACTTTTAGATCAGGTTGTTAATTTCTGCAAAGAGTTCAGCTGAGATTTTGATAGTAATTGTGTTGAATCTATAGACCATTTAGGGGAGTATTACTATCTATCTTAGTCTGTTCAGGCTGCTCTAACAAAAATACTGTATCTGCATAGCTTATAAAAAACAGCGGTTTACTTCTCACAGTGATGGAGACGAGAAAATCCAAGATCACTGTAATAGCATGATCATTTCGGGTGAAGACTTCTTCCTTGTTAATAGCAGTGCTTTCTCGCTATGTTTACGCAGTGGTGAAAAGGGGATGGCAAACTCTATTAGACTTCGTCTATAAGGCACTAATCCCATTGTTAGGGTTCCATTTTTATCACCTGGGCACCTCCCCAAAACCCCCCACCTCTGAAAGCCATCATATTTGGCACAGGATTTCACATAATAATTTGGTCGGGGGCACAAGTTTTCAGACCATAGCACAATCTGAATATGAAGTCTTTGATCCATGAGCATGGGTGTCCTTCCATTTATTTGGGTCTTCTTTAAATTTTTTTAAAGAATATTTTGTAATTTTCAAATGATAAGTTTTACACTATTCTTTTTATGCTATTATAAATGGAATTGTTTTCTTAATTTCTTTTTCAGATCGTTCATTGCTAGTATAGAGCCACAATTGACTTTTATTACTGATCTTGTATCCTGAAACTTTACTGAACTTGTTTACTAGTTCTAATAGGTTTGTAGTAGATTCCTTAGGCTTTTTCTATATTTACAGAGTCATGTTATATGCAAATAGAGATAGTTTGACTTCTTTCCTGTTTGGATGCCTTTTTTTCTTCTGTTTCTTGTCTAATTGCCTTGACTAGACTCTCTAGTACAATGTTAATAGTAGTGGCATGGCTACCCTGGTCTTGTTTCATCAAGGGCTGGACATTCAACTTTTCACCATTAATTATGTGAGATTTTTTTGTAGATGCCCTCTATCAGCTTGAGGAAGTTTCCTTTCAATTTTTATTTTTTGAGTGGTCTTATCAAGAGGAGTGTTGAATTTTGTCAAATACTTGTCATGTTTCTATTAAGATTATAATGTGTTTTTTCTTCTTTCTATGACTGTAATATACCCCATTAATTGAATATCATGTGAAACCAGCCTTGCATTCCGAGATAGAACCCACTTGGTCATAGTATATAATCCTTTTTTAATATATTGCTTGATTCAGGTTGATATTTTTTTGAGGATTTTTGCATCTGTATTTATAAAAGATATTGATCTTATTTTCTTAAATCTTTTTCAGTTTGGATATTAGTGTAATGCTGGCCTCATACAATCACTTGAAAGGAATTCCTTTGTTATGAATATGAGAAGGTTTATTATTAACTTTCTTTAGATGTTTAGTAGAATTCAATGATGAAGCTATCTGGACCTAGACTTTTCCTTTACGAGTAGTTTTTAAGTCACTCATTCAATCTTTGTTTGTTAGAGGCAACCTAAGGTCTTAAGGATATTAGATGACATTAGGTGAGGACCTAAAATTTCTTGCTATGCTTACACATTCTCTCCTTAAGATCCAAGAGAGCCATAAACTCAAGAAAACTAGTCAAATGTGACGCAAAGTGCCAAAGATTATTAGTAAATGGACCAGTACCCAGTTAGCCACAATGCAGAAATAGGAAAAACAAAGCAAAACTTGGGCCCGAGTCCAAAGCAGGGTTTCTTGCCTCCTCTTCTTGTCTCTAAGCCATATCTGCAGAAGCTGATCATCCCTCCTCAGAAATGAATAGCTGAGTTTCTCTAAAGGAGACAAGTCATAAACTCACCAGCTCACTTCTCCAAAGTTGGAAACATTGGGGAGCATATTACATGTTTATTTACTGTGCACACTTCTAAAATAAAGCTCAGTGAAGCCTTGATCTTTGCCAAGTCAGACTGACAAGTCCTTGCTGCCAGATGCTAGTAAAGGAGATATTGGCAGACCAAAGCTGAAAGAAGGGGCCAAACTTCCTCTCCTACAAGGTGCAGAGCTGTGGATTATATCTAGTTTGTTCTTCTGGTTCCAAACTATGGTTCCTTTTATAAAAACAAATGACTTGCACCTGTTTATTATTTTGAAAACCATGAAATGGAGCAATCCAGCATAATTCATAAAAGGACCGACTCGAAATCAGGGCAGCCCTTGTACCCTGACTTTACCTCATACTAGCTGTGTAACAATGAACAGTTCACTGTAGTTCTCCGAGCTTCAGTTGATCTGCATGAAGCAGAAGTAATAATACTTCTATTAACTATAAAGATATATACTATAGATATAACTATAAAGATAAATAGGTTATCCATGCATAGAGCATATTTCAATCTGTGGTGAATATTAGTTCAATAAATATTTGATATTGTTATTATATAAATTATAGATAATTATAACTTCAGGAACCTCAGAGATCACAGAGTAATCCAGATGAGTAAAATGAGCCCCAGAAAGATTAAGTAATTTATCTGAGATGACATATTTACTTCATGACAGAAGTTGAAAGAACAGTTCTATATTTTTTAATTCTTCCTTTCCTTAAGAAAGAGAAATAGGGAAGAGGGAATTGGGGGATCATTCTTCCT
Source organism: Solenodon paradoxus (assembly GCA_004363575.1). Lineage (NCBI taxonomy): Eukaryota > Metazoa > Chordata > Mammalia > Eulipotyphla > Solenodontidae > Solenodon > Solenodon paradoxus. The sequence continues at coordinate 128,418 of RJWH01000159.1, read as the reverse complement.
TAGTATTTTTAGAGCATGACCATACGATTTCTCTGTCCAACTCAGTCCCTTTCAGGAACATGAAACCTGAGGTTCCTCCCCCAAGAGAAGCACTGGGCACATTCTGGCCAAGAGTAAGACCCCAGGAGATGCCTTTGTCCTCTTTAATTGTATACTCTGTCTCCTGCATGTGAAATCAGTCACTCAGGAGCTCTGAAAAACCTTCCACGTTCTCAGGAGTTCTAAGAGCAACAGACCTTTTCCAAAGGATTTGACTAAATGATACGTTCTTTCCACAATACTGGAAAGAACTGACCCTCCCCTGATCCAAGGCAGTCGAGGTACAGGGGGAATGCCTCTCAGAGCTAGTTCTGAGGCACCATAACCTGCCAGCCAATGACCCTTTTCCTTCCCCACTCTCTCACCCAGTTCCACAGGGTCTTGCAGAACATCTCATTCTAATTTTATACTCATTATTTGAAAATAGAAAACCCAGCATAAAATCTCAACATCCTTTAACTCTTAAGTTTTACCCCTATATAGATCATTTCCTAAAATTGTGCAATCCTTCTAAAATGATGGGAGGAAGAACCCTGGCAGTTGGCTAAAATAAGTTTTGAGCTGATATTGGTGATTATGAAATGTCTGTAGAACCTACAGATGGGTTGAGAAAGATCCCTGACATTTCCAAAGTTGGTTATAGCATATGACTGTTAAATATAACAAACATAATTACCAGCATCAATTTAAAAATTATTAGAACTAGGAGAGTTGTGAAGAATAAAACTTTAAAGTAGGAAAAGTTAAATATTTATTTTAGCTAACTGATATCTCATAATTCCTGTCAGTTTAAAATATTAATAGTCTTTCTCTAAGATAATAACAAAATCTGTTTTAAAATTTAGTACCCCCTAAATTTTAAACTCTTACGCTCTATGGGAAGCATCAGCCTAATAGTTCAAACTATCTCATAAAGCATCTGTTAATTCCTGAAGATTCCAAGTATAAATGATATGACTTGTAATTCATGATATCAGTTGCCTTAACATTACTCTGATCTATGTGTTATTATTACTATTGTGAAGGTAATTGCAATTGTATAGCTCCTGAGACGACAAAAAGGGGTATTTTAGGTCTGTCTGCAAGATATTTGAAGAAGAGATTATTTTACTGACTGCCAAATGTAACTTAAAGCAAGAGCTATTGTTCAGGACCTTTTGCAGACATAGATGAAATTCCTTTTGCTATTTGAACAGTGTTTACATTCAGGAAAGTTCACAGTTAAGTCTTTGACATGCTGTGAAAGAATCTTTTGTTCTCTAGAAAATCATACTTCCTCATCCTTTGAGTCACCTTGTTTTTTTTCCCTTGTTTACTTTTTAAGGGAAATAATGCCCACCTTCCAAGTAATGCCAAGGGAAAATTGTTTCAGAAATCAAAGTCGTTCTCCATGAGGAAAGAGGGCTTGGTATTGGCAGAAGAAATCAAGTATTTTCTCAAATCTGAATAAGATAAGTAATGTAATCTCCACCTTCAAAAAGTTATTTGGATAGGACTTTTTCCAGCGCTGAAAACAAGGAGTCTCTTTTTATCACCATAATTAACAATGATCAGACTCAGGAAATGCGGGACACTCTACTTGGGGCTATAGAAAGAGTCCAAAGATGCTTTTGTATTGTGTTTGGAAACTCTACTCTGCTAATTGTGTAAATACTCTAAAACATGCGTGATTGAAGTTTTCTTCTACTTGGTCGCAATCTAGATCAAGTTTTATCATGAGCTCAGACTAAGGGCACTCGGATTTGAATTACTTTAGTGACAGTCATTTATCAAGAAATAATGTGACTGATTCCACATGTGATTTCAAAAGTGATTTGGTATATAGAATGGAATGCTATACAGCCCTTAGACGAGATGAAATCCTGTCATTTGAATTGACATGGATGAATCTAGAGGTGATTATGCTAAGCGAAATAAATCAAAAGAAGAAAGATAGATACCAGATGACCTCACTAATAGGTGGAATGTGAATAGGCAAAACAAAGGAACAGTTGAAACAAAACCAGGCCTTGGACACTTGTGGTAGAACTGAGGTGACCAATAGGGAATGGGACGGGTTGGGGTAGGTGGTAAGTGGTGGTGGAGTCTGCTGGAAAATGGTGAAAAACACTTGGTTATTTGGTGGAGAGCAGGTATGTTGATATATATCTATGGTATGAGGAAACTGCACATTATAGGGAACCTACACATATGAGTTTATTTTAATTTGTAAAAGTTACTGCAATAAAAATTTTGGGGAAAAATATTGGAGGGAGAAAGAATTGCTATTTTGTTTGCCATATGCCTAACACTAGTACAGTGCCTTGAACTACTGGACACAGCATTTGTTAAATGCATGTGCAAATTAATGAAATGCATACGCTTTCAGTGTATAATTTAAAATAGATTTTTTAAAATGAGCATGCTATTGTGTGTATTTTAATCTTATTTGTCTATAGATATAGTCTGTGTGTCAATGTGCTTATATATCTTTACATATGTTGCATAAGTGGAAGATTAATTGTGATTAAGGATTATCTCTTCAAATCCTTCTTCAGTCTTGTCAACCTGAGTCATCCAGAAAATGTATCCTAAAAGCTTCTAATCCTCATTTATGTTCTAGTTTTCACTTCAGGCAGGCATCGAAGTCAATGATCTTAGGCTCTGTGGCATTTTCATTGGAACTACTTTTTGTCTGTAAATGCAAAACAGAGATGTGCTCTACTACTTTTGTTAGAAAAGCTGGTGTGTCCTGAGTGGAGGGAAGAAATGGAAGCATGCCCTTCATTGTTCAGTATTCTATATGCTTTCCTCCATTGTAGCTCTCTCCGTTTTACAGATGAAGAAACAGAACCTCAGAGAGATCGTGTAATGTACCCAGTGTCCTGTTGCCTGTAGTGACACAATCAGAGTTGTACCATCAGAGCAGACATTGGGTCTGCAGATCATGTTCAAGATTGTCCCATGGAAAACTGGTTTGAACCATTTATAAGTATTCTATTTTACTAACCTGCAAGATACACCATCCCTTTTGATTCAGGTTTCTATGTGCTGATATTTGTTGCGTTCTTAAATCATGATATGCTTGAAAATATTCAACTTTGTAATTTTTAAGACCACATATATTATTTAAAAGCCAGTGTGCTACAGTACAGAGAATTTGATAAATCTGGCTTTTGGAAAAAGATAGACTGGAACTTAATCCAATTAGTAGCTGTGTGACAATGAATAACTTGCTTAACTTAATGTCTTGAAGCCTTAGATTCCTGTTCTGCAAGAAGAAATACTAATGCTTAATATGGAGAATTGTGTATATTAGAAATAATATGTGTAAAGTACCTAGATTATAAAGAACGAGGACACAGGGATCGTGAATGTAGTATTAACTTTGTCTTTCCAAAGAGGTACATGAAAGTCACTTGTTATCAATATTCATTGAGTGAGAGAATGCTCAGCAGTCAGATTAGGTTTCATTGTTCATCTCTACACATATAAACTGGGAATAATCTATAAGAAGCTTTAGGGAGAGGAAAAATCAGACACAGTTCACTTTCCCAGAAATGCCTTTTTTTCCAGAAAATGGAAGACAATATTAATATTTGATATTATCTGATTGAAAAAAATTAATACACAAATAAGGAAAATAGATTGAAGTATAAATCTTAACTTGAAATTTGTAGGCAAAGAACTGCCTTTTGCTTGGTGCTTGAGCATCTTTTAGTCTAATTTTTTAAAGGTATTTATTTCTCTCATGTCTTGCTTGGAGCAACCATGAGACTGGAAATGTCTTGAGCCCCTATCATGCTGCATCTTTTGTAACTGAAAGCAAAAAGATGTTTTCAGGAGCTCAGAAGTCAGCACTTCTCATTCCAGCTGCAGTGCCATAAAAGGGGCCCACTGCATTCTGGGCAGAATACCGAGTTAGGAAACATCAGTTTGGTATTTGTAATATTTGCATCAACACTGAATTTCCTGTGTGAGGTCATGAATGAACTGCAGATCATAAATGTTTTTGTGAGAATTGGACAGAGTAGAGTTCTTATTCAACCAAAAGTTTTGAAAGTTTCCTTGATTAAAACCGTGTTACTTTCACCCAGTTTGATGTTAACATAATCTATAGCTGGCACATCTCTATGGAAAATAAATGTATCGTACTCTTTAATACTTTTTTTTTTTACTTCCAGAAAATAAAATACATGTAGGTATATACATATAACACTGAGTGTGACTAGGCACTATTCTAAGTGTATTGTGTGTGAACCCTTTTGAACTACTCACAGGGACGCTGTGAGGTAGGTACCGTGTAATCTTCATTTTACATATAAGGTACCATACCCAACAAGTAAGTGTCAAGAACCAGAATTTGGATCCAAGCATTCTAATTCAGTATCTATGCTCTTAACCACTACATTAAAGAACATTTTGAGTAGCTCTAATATGTCTCTATTAATATCAAATAAAATATATATTAAGGCTAAGTAAAAGTATTCAGCTCGCTTTTTGGGAAACAAATACTTTAGTAAAGTAGCACAATAAAACGCTTTTGCATTTACAACCACACTAAAGTTCTTGCCTTTAAATTTTCGAGATGTCTGTCTTTATGAATTTTCAAGTAGTAATTGGGTTTGTCCTATCTATAGTAAGAAACAAGAAAAAGCTAGTAAATTTGCTTTTTCGTGAATTCTTGTACCTTCATTGCTTCACTTGCCAAAAATCTCTTAAAATATTTCACTGAGGGAATGATATCCCAGCTAGGGCCTCTTCAGCACATTAGTCACTGTAAGAAACGAGAAAAAGGCTCTTCCTCTGAGAGGATAGATTACAAAAAGAGCCCTCTCTGAACAAACTAATTGGGGGGCTTGGGGGTGGGGGCAAATGAGCTGCTTTCTCTGTGCTGCTCCCCACAGAACCTAGTGCTAGCAAGGTAAGCCTAGTATGAATTTCAGTCCTACTTACTCAGCCTCAACTGAGACTGCCCCTATGTGACCCTAGGCAGCTGCCCATTAGGGAAACACAACCAGCCAGTTGCCAGTATTTTTCAAACTCTGTGCCCATATTAACTCATCCAAGAGTAACATATGTGAACAACTTTACTTTCCTGAGTCCTGTTAACAGCAAAAATAGCCGGGGTGGCAGAGGCTCTTGGAAGGAAACCCAGCTCCAGTCATTGAGATGGAGACTTCAGTGTTCATTCGCCGTTTAACAACTGTTTGTGGAGAGTCTACTTTCACCAGGTATTGTAGCAGACACCAGAGATTTGAAGATGAGAAGCCATGAATGTCTATGCAAAAATGTAGGCAAAATAGAGAATCAGGAGTGTGATGTCTACAATGACCGGGAGTCCATGTAGGAAAGGTTCGGGACTTGGCAGAAAATCCCTCAAGCTTCAGAGAAAGAACGTGGCAGAGAACCAAAGCATATTCATGCAGTAGGGAACCAAACTTGTTCTCAGTTGCAAGAAAAGGGGTACACTTTTAGGAGGCTTGTATCCCAAGAGGAAAGACAAGTTTAGAGTTAAGGTACAAAAAGAGAATGAATCAGCAGCGAGGCTGTCTGAGTCTCAACAGCATTTGGGTCTAATTGTCCACAGCTGTCAGGACCACCTTAGCCTTGAGCCTATGGAAGTACCCTAAAAGGCTGGAATTTGTTTTGTATGCTGTAACTCTTTATTAAGAATCACTGTAAGAAATGTATACTAGAAAATTTTTGAAGATAAAATTCAAAATTTTATATCTCCTTTTGAAATTCAATAAATTCTGCAAAGAATTACTGTTAATATGAGCTTGGGATAATAGATCTGTATAAACAAATTCAGACATTCATACTTCCTTCTATCAAATGACGAAATGTGTATAACATAGTATTGCCCTTAGCAATTATTGCAAAGAAACAGAGCTTAATCCAGTATCCAAAGTGAGTAATAAACTCCAAGGAGCTGGATTATGTCTACAAGCAGTTATTCCAGGATGATTATATCATTCCATTTATGAAACTGGAAGCGGGTGCCTTAATGCCCCTGGGACAGCAGGCATTAACTTGGACTGTACCAATACAGCAGGACATATGATCAACTGGTTGTTAGTCATTTTCATTTGCTTAACTTTATTTAGAATGTAGTTTTGTAGGATCTGTTGACTGTTTTGGAAACGTAAGTTCAGAATATATGGTCATATAAAACATTTGCTACCAAGAAAAAGGTTTCCCACTTCTCCCACTCAACTGTTTTTAAATAGAAGTCGTCTTAGCATTTTAAACCTATATTGCATTCTAGAGCACCACATAGTATGAATACTAATTAGCATGGCTAACTTACTACCTCAGATCCTGTGGTTGCCGTGGGAGACATCATGCCTGTGGTCAGAATTTCCTAAGGTTGATGGAAACCGCTTTCTCTTAATAAATAAGAGAAGCAGCAGTCTTAAAACTACAACAGCAGCACTGACTTCTCACCGGTGAACAGATGGGATAATAACTCTTTTTCAGAAAAGCTGAGCCAAATATGCATAAAGAGATTCAGAATTCCAGATGAAAACTCAACTGGCTATGTATGACCCTCAGCAGGTTCCCCACAGATTGAATTTCTAAAGACATTTCAAAGTGAAATAATCTGACTTTAATAGCATTTTACTTTTCTTTACAACCAGTGATAAGTTTTCACAATATTTTGAGAATTAATTGTTCCTCATAGAATTAATACTTTAGTTATAATTTGGTTTATTGTATTAATACATAAGATTATTTTGAAAAGAACTTCTACTCTTACTCCAGATAGTCACTATAGTGCGTGCTTTCCCCCAGAGCATGCCCCCAACCCTTCTATTAATATTTTGCCTACAAGCAACATAACTCCACTGCCACTGATCTTTAACCTTTGCTGCTGCTTGCAAGCAGGTGCTTGAAGATTAAACACCAACAACAACAACGTGCATGTATATCTGGGAACAAAACGAGACAAAGCTTTAAAACAGAACATGTGCTGTTCTGTGATAACAAGTTCTTGATAAACCCCGTGGTTAGCAGAGATGGGGACTCAATGGGAGGACTTCACAGGCTGCTTCCCCTATATCCTGTGCTCTAGCCAGTTTTCGTTTATCTTGTACTTGTGTTTTTCTCCTTCTAAATAGAATCAGGCAATTAATTGTTTGGATGCTTCACTTCAATAAATTGGGTATATTACTTTTTAAAAAGTCTTAAGTTTTCATCACCACCAGAATGATTAACTGGATCGACTTACATTATCTAGCAAAAGCTTTTGTAAAAAGAAAAAAAAGTCACCAAATATTAGATAAATATGTAAGAGGCTTCAGACTCTGCAATTTTTTCTTTGCTTCTATTTTGAATATACACAAATCATAGGTTGGACAAGAGCTTCATTTTTACCATTAAATAATCAGCTCACTGCTAACGCTCCACTCCTGTGTTTAGAAATAGACAAGAGGCTAAAAATGGAGACACTTTGCTAGCAAGCATATGATTTTTAAATCACCAAATGTGATTCTCCTATATGTTTCAGTTACTCTACCAGCACTTTGAAGGATTGCTTTTTCTTGCCAGATTAATTTATTTTTCTTCTTATTCTCACCCATTTTTCAGGTTTAGGACATTAGGTTTATAGAGCAAAGTGAGTATCCTAAAAAAAATTCATTGCATCTTGGTTTACGCAAGTCTACCAGCAGGAGAATTTTATCACTCCCTAGAGATAACTATGAGCCATTTGAGTCTGGCTGCCTCTTAAACTGTTTCTCTTTATTTATTGTCTGTGTAACATGAGGGAGAAAGTTGGCTCCTGTGAGTATCCCCTAAGCCTGGGCACTGCTTTGCATCTGTTAAAAACACTGACGTGAATCGGCTCTCACAGCCTCAAAGTTCATCTTCTATTTTGTTCATATTGAGAAATACTTTAGATAATTATCTCTTGTGTCTTAAGAATAGGAGTGGAGGGGGAATTGTTTCGTTTCCTTGAATATTCTTTGCTAGACTACATCGTGCTCTCTTGAAAGTATAAAATAGAGTGGCGACGTGGTCCGTGTCATTTCCAGGCATGGTCCGCCCATTTGCTGACACCGCTCTTCCTGGAAATCCTTTGTTCTCCTAAAGATACCTGGTGCGGGGTCTTTTCCCTGAGGGTCTTCCTCAGTGTGGGTAAGGACAGTTTGTATAGAGCACATAGCAGTTCTTCTTTGACTTCTATAACCATCTTAAACGTTGCTACATTTATTGAAAAACAGACTGCCTTTAATCTTTGGGCTGTGGGGTTTTTGCCATTAAAGTGCCTAGAGGTTAGCAGGTGACCAGGTGCACATGGGTTAAGACTGTTGTGGTACAAATGACAATAGGAAGAAGGATAGAATGCTGTGAGAACACAGAAAATGAATGAAAGCATCTGTTGCTTGGGAAATTCAGGAACAATTCCTAGAAGGTCTGACTTGCAGGATGGCTCTCCTCATGTCTAGATACTTAAAGGTTTTGTATAACTTTAGATTTAACTAGTCTCATGTCTTTTTCACAAGGTATGTATCTGACAATAATATCCAAACATGATTGTATTACACAAAATATTCATTTAGAGGAACGTATTGGGAAATGAAAAAAGTCTTTTAAGCCTAAGCTCCATAGTGACTTTCATTCAGTCTCTACTTTCTTCAAACTTCAAGTTGTTCTTCATATTCTCAGACAATATTCCAGTCTCATGCTTCCCAAAGCAAATAAAAGTTTCCAAAACACAGCTTCTCCAGCTTCCAAGCTCAGATGTACAAGACCCTCTCTAGCGCAGCCTCCTCTCCTCTCCAGTCAAAGACCTCTTTCTTCCCTCCTTCCTTGGGCACTTCGCTGCATCCCTTGACTTGTTTTTCTCAGGTATTTTCATTCTCTCCTTTCTAGAGTCTTCCCATCATCACTGAAACATGCTCTAACACTTTGTGGACTTCACCAGTCTCCCTTGTTGTTACTGTAGGGAGAATTCTTGTAAGTCTAACCCCTTTAGTAGCAAAGTCTCTTAAAAGAATGCTCTCCCTGCGCTGACTCAACTTCCATATATCTGTTCACTCATCTGCCATTCTAATATGACATCTATCCCCTCTTCCCCATCTATGGAATTTCTCTTGCTAAAGTCACAGTCACCTTCATATTGCTCCCATTCATAGCCACGTTTTCATTTTATTTGACCCTCACTTGCATTGAACTCAGGACACTCTCTTTGTTGAAGTACAGTCTTCCATGATAAACACAGTCTCTTCCTGCCACCTTTGTCTGCTCCTTTTCAGTCTCTTTTGCTGGTTCACTTCTCTCCTGGACCACTGCTGCTTTCACTATAAATTCTTTTCTCAGGAAACTATTCACTTCCATAATTTCAGGTGGTTGGTGCTTGTAAATTACACTAACAAATAATAGAGAAGTGATGAGAATTTATAAAAATGCATAGTAAAAATAGAATGAATCGTCCCTTTTTTATTTAGTTAATACATCTCTACTGCCTGTACTATTTGAATTGTACTGTACATTTTTGAAAGCATCTTTACATAGATATAAACAGAATTCATGAAGATTTATATCAGTACTATCTGCTGTATTCTATAGACACAGAAACTGAAGTCCGTAGAGATTACTTTTCTTAGAGTCACACAGCTGCTTTGTGCCTTATTATCACAGGTCCATAATGGTGTGTGTGTGTGTGTATATATATATATATATATATATATATATATATATATATATATATATATATATACTTACTATTATTTAAGAAATGAGGAAGTTGAGGTTCTGAAAGTCTGAATCTTACCCAAAGTTACATATCTCCTAAGTAAGTGAACTAGAATTCAGGTCACCGACTTTCTAGGCTGCTGGCATGCTCTGTATTGCTGCTTCTAGGATTGGAGCAGTTATGTTGAAAATTAGTTAAATTATTTTTAAATACTGGGATTGTCTTTGTGATAACTGTGATTTATAATAAGAAATATACTCTCAAACTCCGCTAATTTCCTAAGTGATAAGAGTGACAGAGATGTCTTTTGTAATTCTAATGAGATGACTTTTGCACCCCACGTTTGAATGAGGACTCGTTTTGCCAGGAGAGCCAACCCTGTGGTTAGAGGGTTGGAAATTTCAGTCCCAGCCCTCAGACCAACAGGGAGGGAAGAGGACCGGGAGGTTGAGTCAGTCACCAATTGCCAATGATTGAATCAGTCATGACTGTAATGAAGTCTTCATTAAAACTCAAAAGGACCTTTCAGAGCTTCCCAGTTGGTGAACACTTGGAGATGTGGGCAGAGTGGTTTCTTCCCCACACCTAGCACCATGCATTTCTTCCATCTGGCTGTTCCTAAGTTACCTCTTTTTAATAGTAAACCAATAATCTAGCTAGTAAAATATTTATGGAGTTCTGCGAGCCTATCTAACAAATTAGTCAAACTCAATGAAGGAGTCATGGAAACCTTTCATTTATAGAGCTTCAGAAGTACAAGTACCAGTGTCTGAAGGACAGTCTTGTTGGACTGAACCTTTAACCTGAGGAATCTGAATCTGTCTCCAGGGAGAGAGTGTCAGAATTGAGTTTTTTTTTAAGGAAAGTTATAGGCAGGAATGAAGGTGAATAAGCAGACAGGAAGAGAGAAAAAGACACATTTTTATATTTATTTTTTTATTCAGTTGTTTATACTGGTTGGTTCCCCTGGACCCAAAACTCAAACCCAGTGGTCGGTGGCCTATGCTTCTTCAGAGATGACTGACCTAATCACTATTGCACCAGGGCAAGCCAACATCAGAATTTTTCAAAGGGAAGGTACAGGTAGGAATGAAGGTGGGTAGGCAAACAGGAAGGAAGAGAGAAGAAGAGAAAGAGCTTTATTTATTTATTAATTTGCATTGAGTTGTTCACATTTGTTCTTCACCCTGACCCCGGGTCTTGAACCCTGGACCTTGGTATGTATGTGGGACTGCTCCAAGGTCTACTAGACAGCTAGGCCACCAGGGCACACCTGCCAACATCAGAATTTTGTGGGCAGAGCACAAAAGAGTTTAAAAAGAGGCAAGCACATAAAAACAACTGTAGCATATTCTTTTATAGTGTAGCATGATTGTGGGGAAGACAGTGGGGAAGAGTTTCACATACTCAACTCTCAGTATTCACCCACACTTACCAACGGCTGAGTTAGGTGCATAATTATTAAGGTGATTCCTCTCGGGCATTACTTCTTCCAGGTAGCTTTCCCTGACACTTGTCCTGTCCTCATCCTATGTTTGGAGTGCTTCTGGTATGTTCCACTAAGACACTGTGTTAACGGCCAGGCACGGCTTCCATCCACTGCCTGCACTAGTTACTGAGGATAGATCCATCTCCCACGCTGGCAGAAAACTCCATAAAACGCAAATGGGGCCTCCTGTCTTTGTCTCTTTAGCATCTGGGCGAGGTGCCTGTTATAAACTACAGGCAGGTCAGCAATATGACGGGAAACGATGAAAGGAAGGTACTTGAAGGTTCATCTAAGTACCACATTTCAAAATTTAAATTTATAAAATTTGCTGTGAAAAGTTGCTGAGACAGACACTTTTAACTCCTTTTGCTGATTTATTTTTTCTCTTGTATCTCTAAATAATGTATTTGTTTCTTCATTTTTCAATTTTAAGCTTTGTCAATTGACTTCAACCATGGAAGTTCAAAATTTATCTCTTTTTGACTTCCCCCTCTCTACTTATACATATTTCCCCTAGTAAATTTATACTAGAGTTTTGGTTTCATATTATAATTACTATATAAAATGTTATCAGCCTGCAGAACACTAGCATGTACTTGAATTACATTCCTCCCACACATTCCCCTCATTTTTCTGAGTAAAAATTAGAAGATAAATAACTGTGACCAAAACTTTTGGCCAATGCCAGAACCATCTGGTCTTCTGATTTCTAGTAAAATGGTTTTTCCACAGCATCAAGCTGCTGCTCAAAAAGTTATTTTTTTAATTAAAAAAATCTTAGTTTACTAACAAGAAATAGTCAAAATTTTACATGATTATACCAAAATAATCTCTACACTTAGCTTTTTTTTTCAAATTGATCCCTGTGGCAGGTCGTATTTCCCATAAATTAGATGTGAAATAAATATAGATAAGGGCCTGAATAAAGATTTTAAAGCTAGAAAGAATTTAGTCAGGTTTTTTAGTTTTAAAAATGAGAAAACTCAGACCCAGAAAGGTCATATGACATATAGTGATTGGGGCCACACTGGGCTGAAATTCAGGCTTTTCCTTTCAGTTCTGTACTGTATACCCCCCAGCATTTCAAACACTGCTCAGTTCTTCTTAGGCATCTGCCTCCATTTAATATCAGTCACTAGACATTCACTGGACGTCTGCGATACGCAAGACTGCCAGGTGCTAGAAAGACACAAACAGGACCCAGTCCTGCCCTCTGGATGTCACAGCTGCAGTTGATGCCAGTTTACATCTCTGGCCACATATCCCTAGACATTCTGTAGCACTAATTCAATGCAATGTTAATATTTCCCTTTAAAAATGTGTGTATGCACATGCATACATAGCTGTACTATAATAAAAGTGTACATCACAGTTACTCTTTTATATTTGTCTCCCATGCTCCAAATGGTGGTTTATTCTCTCAGCCCCTTTGAGCTAGTGCAGTACCCTGAAGTTTCTCTCACACAGTGAGACTTAGGGCACAAAATCACAAATACTCTTAGCTAATGAGCAAAATACCACACTATCCTCTGTTCTGTGTGTTTACCATGCATATAGCTGATTTCTCTACATCCTCCCCGTATGCTGTTATTTTATATTCTGATGAACAGTTTTGACCTGCAGTGGCTGTCAAAGAGTATGCGAGAGTGCTAGACCCTTTGAACGCAAAAGAGGATTGTACTGATGGATATTAAAACAGGTTTTGCAAGGACTCCATGTGCCTTGAAGAAATTCAGGGAAAACATCAATAGGCAGTAGCTTCATAAACATTTTTATAGCCCGAGATGGTAAACCAACGATGGTATGATGGACAGCTAGAAGAAATGCTGGCTAGAGGTATAACAGGGCTTTTAATGGAAGCAAAGAAGATGGAAAACCAGCTGACAAGATTTGATTCTGGAAGTACCTCTCCACAGGAGGTATACTGAAATACCTGTTTTGGCACTGACTCAGCTAGCTTCCGATTTTCAGAAAAATACACCCCAGGCTAAATATGTTTGTAGGAAGTTGAGTTCAGAGTGTCCAAGAATTTTTAGAACCTGAATCATATTAAAACCCTCTTTTGCTTTAACCCATTCTGGAAGTAGGAATGGCTTTTCTATCTCCCTTTCTTTTTCCGGGTTACACTTACCCCTCAGAGAATTCTGTTGACATGTAAAACCTAATAGCTTTAAAAATTGCCTGATAGCATTTGCATTTTAGAGGGAGCATAAGACTCCATGTAAGATTGGAATTAGTATAAGAAAGAACTAAAAAAAAAAGGCAATGGCAGATCAATTAAACTTCTGATGACAAAAACAGACCTACCATGTCCCTGTCAGGGTAACCTTTCTTAGAACAAAACCAAAGCACTTCATGTTATTTGCCAGGTCGAGGGGGCTTTGCATTGCTTTTTCCTTGGTGAGGGGGTTCTGATGGCCAGACTTGAATTTACTCTGGTGTGGAATGTTAACCTTTTGAAAGCTCTTAAAAATAAGAGGTATACATAGAAAGGTAGAATTTAGAAACCCCTGACAGTGCACCCCATGCCTGCTGTCTCTGATTTAATTAGCAGTGTGAGAATGTTTGCAGTACTGAGTGCGCTCATGTTGAGTGCTGCAGGAGGTGTGTTTCTGGGCCAGGAAGCTGCTGCCTTGCCAATTATATGTGACCTTTTAACATGTTTTTTTTAACACTCACCTATACACAATGATGATGTGGTTTCCTATAAAGATTTGTTTGTAATTATGACATCTTAGCCCAGGAAACATCCTCTTGATTCCATCATTCTCCATTCCAAATTCCCAGATTTTCCAAAAACCTCACCTTTTTTTAATTTGAATTTAAATAGAATAAATAAAATATTCCAAGTAAAGTAGGAGATTGCTTTGCGTGATTCTACAGCCTCATCATTTTACTTTGCACAGCCACTCAGACAGTTCTGTGTGGGCCAAGGAGCAAGAGAGATGCCTCCGAACTTGGGGGCAGTGGCAGAGTCCTGGAGCCCCCAAAAGGGTCCAACCAGATGCTGAGCTAAGACCATGTGGAGTCAGAGTCCAGCTCCAAGGGAGGGGCAGGATCAGGACTGAACAACCCCGGGCCTGCGGTGTTTCCTGCCTGTTAGGTCGTGGCTCTCTGCTGACCAGAGGCTGGACCCCACTGTGCGCTTTGCCCATTATGACCTGGCAGGCAGAGCCAGGAAGAGTCCCAGCAGACACCCAGCTACATCTTATTGTGGAGAGGATGGTTTGCAGAAGAGTAAACTCTTAGTGTTCCATTGCCAAGCAGCCTCCCATGTGTGCATTGAATACATTTTATTAAGTACCACTGTATTGAAGGATGTATGAGCCACTGTGCCAACTATAACTCAGATAATAAATGGTAAAGTCAAAAATGCCCTTAAATTGATCATTTTGCCCTCCTTTTAGCTCAAATTTGTGAAATCCATAAAGTACTGTTCTGTTCATCAGACTGGGTACTTTTGTTACATATTAATGGACTAAGAAGATCATTCCAATGAGGAAGCTCTTTATCAGAAAATCTGAAACTCAAGAGGACTGATACCAGATGCATATAGGGTGTGTTCTAGAGCATCACGTCAGCAGGGGTTTATTTGGGTTATGGATTCAAACATTTACAAAGCACATCACTTGTGCCAGAAGACAAAATATATCTAAGCCTATAGGAGTGTTCAAGTAGAAAGGAGGAGGGTGAGATAGAGTCGAGTTGAGTTAGGAGCAGTGGGTAAAGGGGTCCAAAAAGTCAGGGGGAGAGGCTGCTGTTTCACTTGAAGAAACACAAGAGGAAGGAAGGAACACTTTCTCAGCTAGTGATAAAGACACAATGTGAGTGCTATTTGGAGTTATTTAGAATGAGTATCAGCTACAGTGTACATTTTTAATATTAATGATCAAAAATTAGTCTAACTCGCTTTTTAAGTGAGGAGGGATTAAAGAGGGTGGCAAGAACTGAAGATAAATTGCGTACTTGATGGCTTTGCCAGGGATTGAAGTTGAAAACACAAAGTACCTATGGATACACGTGGCATTTTTATAGATGCTACATGCTGTGTATGAAAACCGGGTGAGGGTCAGCCTTCATTTGTTTTAAAGCAAATGTCTGCATATGAACGACCATTATTCCTAAGGACATATTAATGCGACTTGCATTTTATCAGTAAATAAAATGACTAACCTGTGAGCATATGTGTTCAATGCCTTATTATGGCACTTATCACACTGTGCTGTGACACTGTTCCCCTTTATATAATTACCTCTTAAAAACAAAGATCATATTTTGTGAATTTTTATATTCCAATGATTAGTAGCTGTACCATAAGCATACACAGAAATATTTAAACTGTATTGTTCAGTCATACTTCCAAGAGCTAACTCTTTGTCCAGGATTATATTCTGGCTATTTATGTCATTTTACTGATAAAAATAAAATCATGAGTTTGATGAAGAACCTAAAATATAGGGCCTTGCCCAGAATCACAGGGCTTTAATGAGTCATGTTTCTTCCCTGTTCTGCCTTTAGGTTACTTTTACTCTGGAACATTTTTATGAGTTGTAATTTACAAGATCCATGTATTTTTTCCATTTTCACTCACATAAAAGAGGATGGCAGTTCTTGGGATTACAGCACACTTACGTACAAGGAAGTAGAGAATCTGCACATTAGGATCTTAGAATGTTCATCAGGTTGTAGCAAAAACCCACAATATTTTGTGGTTTGGAGAAACTTTTAATCCATTTAAATGAATGCAACAGTGTCTACCTCAGTCATTGGAATGATTTACTTGAGCTCTTTCTAGATGAAACCAGTCTCAAAATAAATGCATTTCATGTGCTTCTCGACACAAACTTCAAAGCATTGAACAATTTTTTAAAATTATTTTATTAAAAAATATTGTATTATAGCATTAAATAGGCTAAAGGTATATACATCATAATCAACATCTGCTTATAATACATTAAGTTAGTCACTAGTTCGTTGTTTCCTTCACTATACAATAAATCCCCTTTATCATCCCCCTTCTCTTCCTGCAACCACTGATTTTTCTATTTTATTGACTAAAAGTCTGTTGTTTGATTTAGTTCATTTTTAAGTTTATTCTTGTTTAATTTAGTTCATTCATTTGTTTGCTATTGTTATACACCACATTTGAGTGATATCATATGATGTCTGTCTTTCTCCTTCAGGGTTATTTCACTAAGCATAATTCCTTCCAGGTCTATCCATGTTGCTGTAAATGGCAGGATTTCACTTTTTAATAGCTGTGTAGTATTATCAAGTATATACATATCTTCTTTATCCACTCATCTGTCGATGCGCATTTTGGTTATTTTCAGCTCTTAACTGTTGTAAATAGTGCTGCAGTGAGCATGGGGATTCATATATCTCTGAGAATAAGTGTTGTATCTTTAGGGTTAATACCCAGTAGGAGGAATAACTGGATCATTTGGGATTTTCATTCTCAATTTTTTGCAAAATCTCTGTACTGCTTTCCATAATGGTTACACCACTTTACACTCCCACCAACCCACTAACAGTGTGTTAAGATTTCTCTGCATTCTCTTCAGTACTTGTTTCCATTTCTCCACAGGTGTGAGGTGATATCCCATTGTTTTTTTATTTTCCCTTCCCAAATGAAAAGAGAGGTAGGACATCTTTAAATGTGCATGTTTGCTATTTTCATGTCTTTTTTTAGGGAAGTGCCTATTAAGATCATCTGCCCATTTCTTAGCTGGATGATAGGGGTTTTTTTCATTGAGTTATGAGTTCTTTATATATTTTGGACATTAACCCCTTGTCACACATATGATGTGTAAATATCTTCTCCCATTCAACAGGATGTCCTTTTGTTTTAATAAGTATTTGTCTTGCTGTAAAGAAGCTTTTTTAGTTGAATGTAAAACCCATTTGTTTATTTTGGATTTTATTTTCCTTGTTATTAGAGCCAAGTTACCAAAGACAACTGTTAGAGCAATGTTCAGGTGTGTTTTGCCTAAATTTTCTTGTAGGTTTATGAGGTTTACACCCTAACATTTAACTCTTTAATTCACTTTTAATTAATTTTTATGTATGGAATTAGGTAATGATCTAGTTTTAACATTTTGCATGTGACTGTCCAGTTTTCCCAGTACATTTATTGAAGAGCCTGTCCTTGCCTCATTATAAGCCTTTGGCTCCTTTGTTGAAAATTAATTGTCCATATGTGTGTGGGTTTATTTCCAAACTCTCACTTCTCTCCCATTGATCTGCATTTCTGTTCACCATTTTCTTCAACTTTGAAAAGGACTGGTATTAATTCTTTGAACGTTTGGTAGAATTCACCAGTGAAACCACCTGATCCATACTTTTGTTTAGGAGAAATTTTTAATCCTTGTTTCACTTTCTTTCCTTGTGATAGATGTTTATGATTTCTGTTTCTTCCTGGATTAGTCTTCAAATGTTATGTATTTAGAGTGTGTCCATTTCTTGTAGGTTATCCGATTTGTTACCATACAGGTATACATATCAGTTGTGTGTGCTCCTCTTTCATTTTTGAATTTGTGTTTTCTCCTCTTTTTTGTGAGTCTGGCTAGTGATTTGTCTATTTTGGTTATCCTTTTAAAAAACCAACTCTTGATTTCACTGATTTCTTGAGTAGTCTGTTATATCTATTTCATTATTTCTGCTCTAAGTTTTATTATATCCTTCCTTGTACTAGATTTTGGGTACTTTTTTTTCTTCTTTTTCTAATTCCTTTAGGTGAAGTTTAGGGTTTTTATTTATGATTCTTCTTTTTCCTGAGATACCAATATTATTTGCTGCATTTCACATGTTCTGGTAAAGCATGTCTTAATTTTCATTCAACTCCAGGTATTTTTAATATCATCTTTGATTTCCTCATTGACCCAATAGTTGTTTAATAACATGCTGTTATTCTCCATTCTTTTGCGGTTTTCACCTCCTTCCTCTTTTGGCTGATCTGTAGTTTGATGCCATGGTGTTTCAAAAAAATGCTAGAAATGATTTCAGTCTTTGTAAATGTATTGAAACTTGATTTGTGTCCCAACATGTGGTCTATCCTTGAGAATATTCCATGAGCACTTGAAAAGATTTATATTGTTTTAAGAGTATAATTCTCTCTCTCTCTCTCTCTCTCTCTCTCTCTCTCTCTCTCTCTCTCTCTCTCTCTCTCTCTCTCTCTCATATATATATATATATATATATATATATACATATACATATATCTGTTAAACCCATCTCTTCTATGTTTGTTGTTTAAAACTCTTTTTTATTGATTTTCTGTCTGGATGATATGTCTTTTACTGAGAGTAGAGTGTTAAAGTCCTGTACTATTGTTATATCAGTGTCTCCCTGTAGGCCCATATTTGCTTGATACATTTGGGTGCTCCTTTATTGAGTGCATATATCTTGTTTTATGTCTTTCTGTTGTATTGATCCTTTTATCATTATATAATGACCATATTAATGTTTTATATTTTTTACTCAAAGACTATTTTATCTGAGTATAGCAGTTACTGCTTTTTTTAGAGATACCGTTGGCTTGGAGCACCTTTCTCCATCCCTTCACTTTGTCTATGTTTGTCTCTTACAAACAGCATGTAGTTGGGTTTTGTTTCTTAATTCATCTAGACACTCTGTGCCTTTTAATTGGTAAATTCAGCTCATTTACATTCAGAGTGGTTATTAATATTTGAGGACTTGATAGTGCCATTTTGATTTTTGTTTTCTTGTTTTGTCAGATTTTTGTAAAGTTTCTTCTCTTTGAATTAGATAGGATAGCTTCTTTTAATACTTCTTGTAGGAGAGATCTCATGCTAGCAAATTGTTTCAACTTTTGTTTCTTAGAGAAAATCTTTTATTTCTCCCTTGAATCTGAGAGTTTTGCTGTATATAGTATTCTTGCCTGGCAGTTTCCACCTTGTAATATTTTTAAAACATCATTTTATTCTCTCATGGCCTGTAGAGTTTTAGCTGAGAAGTCTAACAATATTCTAATGGGAGGACCTTTATATTTTACTTACTTTTCTTCTCTGGCCACCTTTAAAATTCTTTGTCTTAGACTTTTGAGTTTCACAATTCTATGTATTGATTTTGGTCTTTCTTCATTTAGACGACTGGGAGTTTCGTTGGCTTCATTGACTTGTATGTTCATTTCCTTCTCCAGGTTTCAAAAGTTTTCAGCAGTTATTTTTTTGAATATTTTCTCTGTACCCTTCTTTTTCTCTTTAAATCCTGGGATACCCATGATTCTTATGTTGCCTTTCCTAATGGAGTCAGCAAGTTCTCAGTGTTTCTTCATTTTTGTTACATTTAATATCATTCTCTTCTTCCACCTGGCTTCTTTCTGTATTTCTATCCTCCATGTCACTGATCCTTTCCTCCATTTGGTCAATTCTGTTTACATAGCTTTATTTGGTCCTCCTGATCTCATTTATTGCCATCTTTACTTTCTGAATCTGTTAGTTTCTTTTGTAAAACTTCCATTTCTGCCTTCTACTCCTTAATTGTACTTTTGAACTCACTGACTTGTTTTTCTGAATTTCCTTTTATCTCTTTGAGTTTCTTTTTTATTGTAACTTTGAATTCTTTATCCATTAAAAAGAAACAGTCATAGATGTCTTCAAAACTGGTTCCTGATGAGCTATCATTTTCTTGTGATGCCATAATACCTTGAGATTTCAGGGTATGTTGTGTTCTGTTTTGCCCCACGGTATGGGTCCTTGTGGTTGAGCTGCTAATTTTTTGTCTTTTACCAGGTAACACTATGGTTTTGGTTTGAGTTTTGATCCTTGTAGGCTTCTGTAATTCCTTTTTGCTGTGTCAGGAGTGGTGGATGGCTGCTGATGGGGTAGGGCCTGGTGGGGGGCCTTGTTCCTGCTGGCAACAGCTGGGCCAGCCCTCTTATCTGTGCCACCACAACTGGGTCTAGCAGTCACAGACTGTGCTACTGAAATTCCTCTCCGTTGGGACCCAAGGAAGGTGGGAAGTAGTGATGTCCTTTCCACTGCACTCCTTGCTTTGCTTCCAACCTGTCTAAGGACTGGGGTCCCAAGCTAAACCCCTCCTCTTTGGGTTTTTCTCAATCCAAGCATCTTTGTCACCAGAAATCATCACTCCTCCCTCTTGAGGACTTTACCTGGACCTGCTGTCCCATCATTCTGCTGGCTATTCCTGCTGCTTCCTCCATCATGGCTGTGATCTGTGCCTCTCATCCCCACCTTCTGCCTCCCTGGTGTAGCAGGGAACCATGGTTCCACCATGGGTTTTCCCAGTGCAGTCACTCCTTTTCCCATGCCACAGAGCACCCTGCTAGCGTTGCCTTCCGAAAAGTCCAGCTGTTTCCCTTAGATGCTAATCAAGGAATAACCTCAACTTTCATCTTTCATCTCTCTCTCTGAAGTAATTCTAAACTTTCTAAATGACTAGTGACTCTAGGAAATAAGCTTCCTCACATCTAGGCTTCCCCTAGTATATGCTTTAGTTTCTGTTCTAGGCTGGGCTGTCATAGACTTTCCGCCATGTACCTTTTATGAATCATTGTTAGTTCATGTAACATATGCCCTAAAATGGCTTGTAAGCTTCTTGGTAGATGTGCTCTCCCAGCCACCTAGAGACATACATTCCTGTGAGTATAATAGCGTTCATAAAATGACACCAAATTAAACTCTCCAAATGCCTGAAAATAACCCTGGAATTTTATGGGTTGTGTTTCTCTGGAATAAATCAGGCTTTGGCTGATGATTGTTTTTGTCAAGTGTTTTTCAATTTTGAAATATCTCTAGATTCCCACTTGAGGCTGGTATGAGGCTGCCTTGTTGCTAGCAATGTGGACAATGCCATTTCTCAGCAGATGGCCTGGCAAGACATGAAGGTGGTAAAGAATACGCCAGTTCCTTCTGCCCAGAAATTCACGGCCATTTTTTCTGCCTCCCTGGTGGCCCATTATGTAAGTCTTTGCAACTTCAGCAGTATGATTTTTGCGGTTCCTGTAGAAGACTATTGGAGGGGATTTTTCTTTTGCCCTGTGCTGTCATATTTAGTACTTGTTCTTCAGAGGCTTTTGTCTTAAATCAGAGTAACTTACTAAAGGAAATGACTTTGTTAATGAAAATAAAGTTACTGTGTGCATAGGAATTTGATTTCAATACGTCTTTTGAAATTCTTTTAAATAATGTATCTGAATGCACCAGCACATGTGCATGTGCACACACACATTCACTCCAAAGTAAGAAATAGTGTTCGAACAGTTATTCCAATAATGCTAGCATTACTCAGGCCATTTTCAGAACTTAATCTTTTAGAATTGGCCTATAGAAGAATTATAACTCTTATAAATAAACCAGTCTCATTATTATATAACCGTTCCAAGTTTGACTAAATCCCCAGTGTGACCACCTTATTTGATCACCAGATTTGGACTCATTGAATCAGTCAGAGCATGTCATTTAGATCAAACACCTTAGTTTCTGATGAGAAAGTTAGTTGACTTGTTAGAGGGCACATAGTAAGTTAGCAAATAGTTTATAACAGAAATCAGTCCCAAAAATCCTTTGGCTATTTATTAAAAATCTATTTATTTTTAAAAAACACAGAATCACTACCTTTCTAAATATTAACAAAAACAAATATTAACAAAGGTCTTCCATGGATTCTGCAGACTCTGCAGTAACAGTCCAGAAGTTGCATCAGCTTTATTTTAATAAATATATCTCCATGTGTAAGACCATTATGTTTGTTTAAAATGACAGAATATGGTCACACTTTTTAATATACATTTATTAGATAACCAACAGAATAAAAATCCTTTTCCAACTTTCAAATGTTCTTGTTTTATTTCTCATGGAGAACATTTACAGAATGCTGCCAAGATTTCTACAGAGTATCTCCAGGGTTGAGGCAAGCCTGTCTTTATGCTGTGAAGTCTGAGGAGACAGTTACATGTGACAACTTAAACTTAAATATTAATTAAATAAAACTTAAAATTCAGGTTCTAACTACTCAAACCACATTGAGCTAGTGACTACCATATTAGACACTACAGACAGAAAAATTTCCATTAACACAGAAAATTTTATTGGTTCTGGTCTAATATATATGCATTTTAAATACTTCATATCTCTTACTTCTGGACAAGCGGAAAAGTAGAGACAAGTTTCGGAGAAAGCATTTTAAGTGTCCATTTGCTGCCTAAGTATGCTAGCTATTCTGTATATTTAATAACAAGGGAGAAAAATTATTTTCAGTCACCTTTAGAGCATGAGTATATATGGAATTCATGTCAAATGTCATGTCCTTGAAACATGCTGAATTTATGGCAAAAACTATTAATGCTGTGAAAGCTATTGGCAGAAAAGTCCAGATAATTAAAATCTCTTTCAAGTGTCATAACATTTAAAATGAACTAGTCTATACATAAGACAAAGTTCTATTGAATTCATTCCTAATAGCCATTTCATTTGCAAAGATTTTAAATTACCTGCCTACCTTCATTAATTCTAACATCCAGAAATGTAAAGTCCCTGTACTAAGGACGGGTTAGCACCAAAAACTAATCTGACCTCATGCTCCAAGCTCCCCTCCTCCACTGTGAGCAATGAAACCATGAATTACCAACCTTCGTGGCTTTTGTAGGCCCCATGGCACTTCACATGGTGTCCTGCCTGTATGTTTATTGAAGTCTTATTTGAACAGATGACTATTTGATCTGATCTGCTTTGAAAAAATCATTGTATCTGAGAGCAGGCTCATAGCATACATAAATGCGACTGCTTTGAGTTCTTTTTATTGTGGAGTAACATTTACTGAATTGACTACTAGAGAGAATTCTTGTGTAGTCATCTGTGCTGAATAAAAGCAGGAACAAAGGAGCTACACTCTCTCACAAGTAAGGATTAAAGGACCAGGTATTCTGCTTGAATGAAAGGAATTCATAAGTCCAGTTTTTATAGATGAATTAGGAAAGCTATAAAACACCTTAGTAAAATTAGAGTGGGTCTAGAAAATGAGCTGTTTTTAGTGTATGTGTATAACATACATTATTACTACAGGACAAGAGGCATTGTCTGTTTTACTTTTCCACATGTTATATAAAATAACATTTCTCAGAGGAATGGATATCTTAGAAATGTGAATAGGTAAATGCATAGCTACTGTGACTCAGCTGGAATAGCCAGGAAGCGATCCTCATAAACCATTGGGAAGGTGTCATCTCTGGTGACATCCGTCTGCCCTGTTCCTTGTATAAATGCAACCTGTTCCAGGAAAATTCTGCAGCTATAATCCCGTCCACCTGCTTTTCTTTTTTTAGGAATTTTTAAAAATTAAATTTGACTTCTTTCTAGCTAAATGGATGTCAAAACTGGTGAAAATTTTACCAGAAAATAACATATATATAATGACTTGAGATTATGAGATACTTCCCTATAAGGTCTTAAGGGAAAAGAATTGTCATGCAGTTCCTGGGATTGTTCATGGGTGGTGACAATGTCTCAATTCTTCACTTTCAGATAACCATCGACAGAGAGAGTGGTGAAGATGTGAGCTCCCCCAAACACGGGAAGGAGGACCCAGACAACATGCCCCATGTGGGCGGCAATACTTGGGCTGGTGGAACAGGTTGGTAGAGGTGGTAGACTCCTGAGTCTGCCTTCCCATGACTTCTTAAACCCAGGAGGATAGCACTTCACCTCAGAGAAGCTCTGGGATTGGCTTTCAGTTTGATCATACTCTTCCTCCCACCCCAACCCACCCCCACATCACAGCATGCCATCAAGACATAACACAAACCTGGCATTTGGAGTCCATAGATTCTGGCCTCCCTAGAGTTGCTTCATCCATAAAAGTCAGATAAAATTAACTGCCTCACCAGATTGTGGTGAGGATCAAATGAGATTATGTTTGTAAAGTGCTGAGCACAGGCCTGGCAGGAAGAATGCATTCATTCTAAGTGTTAATCCCTTGTTTCACATTCCATGCCTTTGGGATCATACCAGAAATCTCTAGTGAATTCTCTCTTGACATAGTGACTTCAAAAAGAAATGGTCCTTGTCTTTTACATCGCAAAAGTGAGTTTTTTGAGGATATAGGATTTTGTGATAAGAGACTTGGTGATGGCTGTGATCCATTCCTTCCTCTTGGCTGCCTGATGAGAGCATTGTTCCCAAGACTGCGGTCTTCCTCTTTCCTCCACGGCTGCTGGATAAGACATCTGCTCAGGAATAGAGCCAGACTGTATACGTACTGTCTGATCTTATCTCGGCCTCAAGGAGAGCTGGCGGGAGTACCATACTTGGCCTTCCCCATAGGATGGTCTGGGCCTCTTGGCCTTGACAGCCTTGGGAGGAAATGAGTTTCTGTGCTGGGACAATGTGCTATCAAATAAGCCTGTGGACTTATTACCTACTGTGTTTATACATCAAGCATCAGCTTTAAAGAGAGGGTATTTTTAGAAATATCTTTTCATCTGAAAAATCAGTGTCAAGCCTCAAGACTTAATCCACATGGAATGCTTTGTGGAGAACGTTGACCTGATGTAGGTTTCCCAGCAGTGGACTACGCTGGAGCAGAAGTCCTTGCTTGTTATTCTACTTGAATCTGCAAGCTCACATATCTGTTCAGACTGGAGACCCTCCTTTTGCTTCCTCTAGCCTTTAGTTTTCAATTTATCAAGTCTCTATTACTTCCAATCCTTTTTCTCTGTCATTTTTTTCCCTTGGAGTTTTCTACATTGCACTGAGCACTGACCCAAATCATTTGATGCCTTTTTCATCATCAACCACCCCCTTACCTAGTCTTCCCCTCATCTATGAACTGATTGAGACTGCCCAAGTTTAGTGTCAAAATTATGCCCTAAAGTCTTAGTATCTTCAGCAGCATTTTTATTTAAATAGTACAATTTAGAGCTCTCAGAAGTGGAGGTCAAGCAGAACTCTCTCGTCATGCCATCTCCACCCCCGTGGGATGTTCCCTAGGGACCATGTGACTCATGCTGACCATCAATCATACCAGCTTCTCAGCAGTTGTGGGTCCTTTTCTCTTTTCACAAAAATGATGTCATCTTATCACCTAGGGAGTCTAATTCATGACCCAACTGTCCCTGAGGCCAACCCCCTGGAAGACGGTAACCTGGTCACAGAAACAGCTTTTCCATCTCTGAAGCTCATTGCCATTGTCTGATTATTGGTCCCCTCTGCCTATCGACTGTCCACAGTGACAGCCAAGAACCACACATCCGAGAAGGGATTTTCCACCACTAAATCAATTTCTGAATAAAAATGAAATTAAATGTTCTGAAGTCAAAGGGTAAAATCACTGTAATTAATAGGCTATTCTCATGCTATTTCCTAAAAGAAAATGACCTACCTAAATGTTCATAAGGAAAGCAGTGCATGCTTTCAGCTTATTAAGGCACCAAGAGAGAAAAGGAAAATGTAACATAATTTAACCAAATCTTAAAAGCTTTCAAAATTTCCACTGTATGAAACAAAAGTGACTACATTCTGTGTGACTATAAGTTATCTAAATAATTAAAGTAAGAGCGATTACTTATGTAGCTATATTGTGCCAGATACTTTTCTAGACATTTTAGACTCATGACAATTTCATGAGTAAATACTATTGGTTATCCCCATTTTAGAGATGAGGAGACTGAGACAGAGAAATTAAGGAACTTCCCTCAAGGATGCATGACTAGTTCATTGGAGCCAGTATTCAAAGTCAGCTAGTCTGGTTTAAGTATGTAATACTATTCCATCTTATTATACTATATTCTACTTAATTATGCTGCCCCTCCAGTAATGGATTATTTTCAAAGTTTCCAAGTTATATGTGAATGAATAAAAGAAACTGATTACTGTTATTTTAATCATGATAAAACAGTGGTAATAAACTGGTAGTTTTAGGCTACATATGACCAATACATATATTTTGGGGATCATCATAGTGTTTTAAAATAATTTAAATTTGGCATGCCTTGGTGGCTCATTGTTTAAGTCTGCACCTCCATCATAGTCCACTAACATCTAATTAGATGGACTAATGTTTCCTCCTCCTCTCTTTTCCTGCCACCTACTTGTCTTTGCTCCTACCTGATTTCTTCCTCTAAACAAATAATTATTTTTAAAATTTTAAATCTGAATGAATTTAACAAGGTGAGTGTCTTCTCGTTAGTCAAACTCTTACCACTTGTAATTTTACCTACCTGGTGTTCTAAGCATTTAATTTATATTTATAACATAGTCTACAAAGTGTTATAGAATATACACTTACAAGCTTGTGAATTTGGGTTTTTATCAAAGAACTTCTGAAGCTGGCAATGTTGATCTATCATGTATTATTCTAGGCTAAAAGTCAAAGTTGACATAATAATTGGCTTCTTATTTTGACTAAACCACTGATTTGAGATTGTAAGTAGGTGATGCTATCTCTCTGTGCATCATTTTATCATTTGCAAAGAAAAGAAACATTATCTATAGCCTAGCTGTCTCTACTATTATAAAGAATAATAAAATATGATGATATCAAACCACTCTGATAGGTGTAGTGGGACAAAGACATATAAAATATCATCTTATCTGTCTTATAGTAGGTGAGAAAATTAAGTATTAAAGGATAGCAAAGAGTGCACAGGAACCCTGAGCCCTGTGAGATTGGATCATCAGATGAGGTGTGATAGTTTTCAAACTGAGCCTTGAAATATGGGTTGGATGTGGCTTGTTGGAGAAGAGGAGATGCATCTTAAACAGGGAAACAATTGTTTCTAGAGACTTTGTCTAAACATCTCTGTAGAGCCCAATATAGGTTAATTGTCTACCTGGAGGGATATGTCCAATGTGGCCTTAGCCCTGAGTCTGCCCCTTATTTTCTAATTCACTGACGCCAAGGGGCTCTGTGTCCATGCTCCTCTTCCCTTTTGGGCTGGTGCTACCCCACACCAATAAACCTCTTCTCTGTGCTTTCCTAGATGTCTGTCCTCTGTCTTTGAGGCTGGTTAGGAAATGAGTCTGGATCTGCTACACAAAACAGGCAAAACTTTTTCCCTACAGAACTCTTGTATGTGATTTCTGTTAAAAGGAATTTGAGATCAAGAACTCAGCCCATCCTGTTCCCATGCTGAGCTCTGCCCTGGGGCAACCAAAAGCGAGTGGTGATTGCAGTACTGAATCCTACCAAAATAGTCCAGGGAGGAGGGCCAAGGGAATGGAGCTGCTGAGTGCTTACCCGTGTCCTCCGACTTGGCAGAACCCCCGTGTCGTCCCACTAGGACAGTCTGCTATAGCTGTGGTCTCACCTGACATTTCCCAAACCTCATGAAGTACTTTAGCCACATGTGAAGTGATCTAGGCCCACCTATATTAGGCTGGAGGCAACTGATAATGAGAGTCTCTGCTGGGGAGCAAAAGTAGGATGGGATCATTTATCCTTCTGTTTTGGTCAGTTTGTTTGCCGTGCTCACTCCTTAGTGCTATAGGAGAATGTGTGAGGCTTGCATTCAGGCAATGATGCTTCTCTGTGGTCGTCCTCAGTGTAGTTAGCTCGACCTTCCTTGAGGCCACTTTGGAATCAGGAGACTTTTCTACTACACCTCCCTTTTAGTCTCCTCCCTTTGCGGGGTCTATAGTAATGGATCTGGGGGCAATTCATTTGGCCATTATCATCCCAACTGCACATAGCATTTATTTGACTACAGAAGTTTAGGAGCACTTCTGATAGAGAAAATGTAAATGTTTTCTTTTGAGTTCTGTATTACCTATATTTATATTTGTGCTTAAAGCTTTAAAAATATATTTAATAATTATTAGTTAACTACTGTTAACATATTTTATGAGACTGCCTTAAAGTCATGACCTGACTTTTGTTTTGTGACCTGGATCAGATGTATCTAGATTTTCATGCTTTCCCCCCAGGAGGAAGAGACACTGCAGGTCTGGGTGGTAAAGGAGGTCCTTACCGACTGGATGCAGGCCACACGGTGTACCAGGTATCCGAGGCTGAGAAAGATGCAATTCCTGAAGAAGTGAAGAGAGCTGCGAGAGAGATGGGCCAGAAAGCATTTCAGCAGAGGTGAGTGGTCTCCATCTCATCTAGAGCAGTATTGGCTTCTGTGAAAAAAATCAAAACAGACCATGAGTAGATCCAGATTTCTGAATCCTCCACCTCATTAGCAACTTGGGCCAAAACCGAAATTCATAACCACCCCTTTCCTAATGGAGGCAGCCAAGTGAACATATATTCCTCTGTTCTTTCTAATCAGGCTCTTTTAAATGTATTGAGTACATATCTAGAAGAAAGAATTGAAAAATGAGAAAGAAAAACCAAAGATATTTCTCTTAGGAGAAGTCAGAGGCTCAAATCACTTCATCCATAGTTGTTTTTAGCTAACCTGGAAAATTCAGATAATTCTTTGTGATGCTCCCACCCTACCCTGAGGAATCTTGTAGATTTATGTGACGACAGGACTAGTACTTGCGTGCGCGCGCACACACACACACACACACACACACACACACACACACACATGCTAGAGTCACGTGGTGTGGAGACTGTGCCTTCTGGTAGAGCAGGGAACCCCAAGGTCTGTGGGCTAAGATGAGGTGGGGCCTGTGCTCTGCCAGGATTTGAGTATTCAGGAAGGGGAAACTAAACATACAAAGACACCAGGGTAGAGAGAGAATAGTATGTAAGGCAGAGGGAGCTAGCTCGTCCACTGAGGACAATGGGTACCAGTCAGGAAGTTCCAGTCAGGAGTGGGAGGAGGCTGTGAAATCCAGGCCAACTAGTCTGTGAGTTTCAGACTATGCAGAACCATTTTGATTGGAACCATCTAAAGTATGAGAGGAATTCACATGATACTTTCACTAGACATTCACACGTGTTCTTCAGTCAACAGTGACAAATACCAAAAGACCAGCAATATCTCCTTCGGGCTTGAGGGGATTGGTCGGGTTTGGGAAACAGATTTACATGTTTGTGCTCAATTAAAAAAGCTGGGTGCAGTTAGTTAGAAAAAAAAGAGCATACTCGAATGTGTGTGCTATTGAATTCCTCCCCCGTAGAATATCTGTTTTTATATTACATACTGCGCTTATGCATCCTGCAAGTAAACAGTACAGAACAATGGGGACAAAAATGCAGGTCCCTCCTGCCACACCCTCAGGAAAGCCTGCCAATCTCAGGACCCTCATGGTCCAGCCGGTAAATATGATGGCACAAGTGTTACTCTCAACTCTTCTGCGGGCTTCACTGGTGACCTTGAACTGTTTATCCTCTTTGTACCTGAATTTGTTCTCCTGGAGATAGTTGGCTTCCCTCTCCTTTTCTTTCAGGTATGAAGACAGATAACTCTCTTAGGAATGTGAAAGCAGTTTAAACTCAAAAAATGGTTGGAGGAACTATATAATGAAAGGTGTTGAATTGCTCTACATTCTGTAAAAAAAGCCCAAAGTATCCACGTAGGAAAGGAACCTAACAGAACATTGTTTTCCCTTCCCCAATTCAGGATTTGCTAATGTTGCCGTGTTCAAAACCCCACAAGTAAATATCCAGTCTCAATTTTTTCCTAAGTAGACAAATGAATAGCTTGCTCTGATACACAGGGAGGTCGAAAGACTTATAGTGCGCTTTTTCACACATGTACAACGCCCTCTCCAATTTCCATATGAGGAATAAGGAACCTGGTTCTATTAAGGACTGTGGCCTCAAGAGAAATAAGTCGAGGAACATCTGTAATAAAGGAAACTAAACTTAGTGAATGTGAGAGAGGAAATACAGAAAGAAGTCAGTAAGAAAATACCTCTACTAAATACTGCAAAGAAGAATCCACGTTCAAGCAAAAGAAAACCAAAAGGTGATTGAGAGATGGAGGAGGTGGCAAGAGTTTGAGAAGGGAGAGAAAGAACTAAAAATACATGGAGCCCCTGAGAAAGATGGGGGCACAGCAAAACACAGGAGGATGTTGCTTTCTACTCTCATGCAGTAAATACTCCCATCTGATGAGTATTCAGTTTCACACTGCTAAAGAAATTTTTCAAACATAGATGTAAAGAGAACCATAGTGAGCTCTATGGACTTCCCTCCAAATTTAAGAAGAAAAATCTGACTCTACCCTCAGTACCCACCCGTAGATTGTTTTGAAGTTAATTCATCATACATATTTAGAGTCTATCTCTGAAAGATAAGATGTCTTAACACAAGAGCACACAAAAGTATTATGTCCTTAAAAAGTAATGAATTTTCTCTCTCATCAGATAGTCCATTTTAAAGCTATTGTGCAACTCTAGGCATATGTAGAATGAGGTCAGGTCCTCCATTTAAGCTTCTACAGCATCCAGTACCTTTTCTTCATAATTGTTATCACTCTTTCCCTTTTTATATTATCTGTGTGAATAATTGACTGTCTTCAGATTTTGAGTTTCTTGAGTGAAGGATGTTTTGTTTGCTCTACAATAAATTCCCAGCACCTACACCCAGAACTTAGTACGTGCTAAACACTCAAAAGTATTTGTGGGAAGAATAATACACACTTATATGCAAGTAATAGTATCACCCCTTAACATTTAATTCAGAGATTAGCTAAAAGTATACTGATAGCCAGAACTAGTCATCAACTGGAGGCTCACCATATTGCCTTGAACAGCTGAAACTACTGATGGCTGCTTAACACCATCAGCATAGCATTTAGTTGGCATTTATTTGTATCTGGATTTCAGCTAATGCCATTTCCTATATATCAAGAATTGATTAACTCAGAAAGATAGAGATGGACAAGCATAAGGCATGCATAAAGTGAAACAGAAACTTTAAGCCAACAAAACATGAATGAAATACACGGTGAGGTACTTCTGTACACTTAGGAAAGCCTTTAGGGTGGGTGCCCGTTATGGAAATTGTACCCACTACTATTTGAAAAACTAATGAGACTTACAGTGACTCTCAGCTTATGTTTGTCTTCCTCATAATTGATCCAAAATTATAGTATTTAAATCTGACCTATAAGAAAAAGTAAAATGAGAACTAAAATTCCCAGACGCTTACGTAACAATAAATATACCCTTTAACAATATACTCTGCCAGCAAAGTGAGCTAGTCTACTTAGATTACTAGGGTGCGAAGCAGCTGTGCCCTGCAGTTTTGATCAAGGTTAAAGCAGTAGGAATATATCTTTTCAGCTAGTTTTGTAGACTTGTGAGTACTACTGGAAAGCTATCTGATCTAGAGGCTAAAATTTCCTATTTTTCTTTCCTGCTTCAAACTTCATCTTTCAGAATGTTACCAGCTTTGAACACCTTATAGGTGATCTTTCTGAAAGCTGATACAACCTGGAATATTATTTCCAGATATCTTAACTAAAACCGCATGTGGTTTATTTTTGGTGCAAAATGATCGTACCAGAGGTAACACTATAACTGGAGCTAATTCTGAGCTTTCTCCAAAGGCCAGTCTGCTTGAGGTGACTTACCAACTGCCTGGCTCCTGCCTTGATATGTGCTTATCCCCTGCTAAAGATGTGCTTTGTTTGCATTTTTTTTTCAGTCTCTTTAGGTACAAAGTGGGTAGGTAGCATGCCCTGTAATAGTCACTGTGCCCAGTTTCTGAGAAGTGAGACAAAACTTAACCTAATTAAAATTTACAGTGAGGTTTAAGAAGTTGCCAAAACTAAACATAAGGAGTAGTTTAGGAGGTGAAGTCCTTTATACATACTCCCGTTTGTTTTTAGAACAGAGTAAATTCGATTTAGAAGGACACCTGGGTGTGTCAGCTTGGGAAACATTCAGACATTATTTACCTTTCAGGTATTGATCTTTGATAGCTGTTTTTCAAAGTGCTATCCAAAGCATATATTGAGTGCCACTGTGTGCTGGGCATTGTGCTGGATACTGGAGATTCAAAGAAAAAATAAGACATTTTCCTTTAGTGTACACCAGTTGTAGTAAACATTTTCTTCATTAAATTGTTGGTTCAGTTATAGACACATTCACATAGAGGTGCATGCATTTGTGTGTACTGGGTCTCAATAAAAAGCATATATTCTATTGCATAAAATAATTTTTTAAAAACACTGTTGAAGGAAAATGGATATATCTATTTAAAGCAATAAACTATAGATGTTCCATAGTAGATATCTGTAGAAGATACATGAAAAGGATGATCACTTTTACTGGAAGACTCAAGCAAGGCTTTACAGGATGTAGCCTTTCAGTGGAGTTTTGAAACCTGAGTTGGCATGAGCAGGAATTGGCAATCTGCCTCCCTGGTAGCCTTGGCCTAACATTGTGTGATTCTAATAAGCCTCTTACATCCTGCCTTATGATGGATGGATTCTTCCCAGTGCTCAGTCTGACAGTAAGGAATAGACATCACTTATTCTTATTTAGCATTTGAGCTTTCTATTCCAGTTTAAAGTGAGAAAAATATGCTTTAGGTAAGAGTTACACCTTGAACATTGCACTCAGACACACATATCCACACACACACAGCAGTTTAGAATACCATGTGAACAGTAGACTTTTGAGATGAGATATTCATTATTTCCTATCCTAGGTATCCACACCATTTACATTTATAGAAATGTGTGATCAAAAAGGTATATATTATGCATTACAACACTGTAAAACCCAAGAGAAGTTTTGAATGAGAGATACCTACGAATGACCCTTGTACTTATTATTAGTTTAAAATGCTGCATTGTAAATGACCTTGAGTTTTATTTTTCAGTCATTCATTGCAATTTATTTTGAGCTTCTATTGGATGCTGGTTGCCCCACTGTACGTATGAAGATGAAAGACTCAGTCTTACCTGAGGGAGCGTGGAACCCAGTTGGGGAGACAGGAGGCAGACAGCAGAGCCTGTGTAGCAAGTGTCTGAAGGAAACACAAATCGAGCGCACTGAGGAAGACCTGGGTATAGGAGGCGATCACTGATCTGAGTAGTGAAGAGTAAGGGGGCCTTAGGAGACAAAAGGCTGGGAAGCCAGTGCGAGATTCTGAGGCACAGATCTGTGGAAGCACCATGCACTGGTAAGGCTGCAGTGGAAGCAGATGAGAAGAGATGATACAAATGAGCAGCATCCTGGCAGGACAGGATTTCAAAGCAATGGTAATATTGAAACAGTTATCCTGGGGCCAAAGTGGCAAATCGGATAAAGAAAATCAATTGGTGAAGGAACAACCAGAATGGTTGTGATGAACTTAGTGTATTAAATACAGAGGTTGATTTATAGTAATACATACCTTAAACCTATATAGTGTTATGATGCAATGTTTCTTTCAATTAATTTTTTAAAGAGGATTATCCTATCAAATATACACAGTCAGCAATCAGAAAGATCTCATGTTTTACAGAGCAACACATTAAAGTACATTCTTTAGGACAGAATTGTTATCCTGGTCAACCAGATATATATCCTTGGTCATTCAAAGCCACCAATGAGAACCCTGCTAAGAATTTGCCATATCGAGTGACCAGTTAGCAACGTAATGACACATCTTTGGGAAATAGCAATGGTGTGCTATAGAGTGGACTCTTGCTGACTCATGAAAGTCAGTTG
Source organism: Solenodon paradoxus (assembly GCA_004363575.1). Classification (NCBI taxonomy): domain Eukaryota; kingdom Metazoa; phylum Chordata; class Mammalia; order Eulipotyphla; family Solenodontidae; genus Solenodon; species Solenodon paradoxus. The sequence goes on along the minus strand of RJWH01000159.1, from coordinate 94,667 downwards.
TGCACATTTCTTTCTAACTCAGTGCTTAGTGACCTCACTGTTGGTAACTTGAAACCAAAAGTGGTGCTTGGGGTTACCTCACAGAAATCAGCAAATATTATAAATCTCAGCTTTTCTTTTGTTCTGGAGGGTGATTCTGACCCTTTACCTGCATACATCTGAACATTCCCCTTTTTTGATACTCCTACTTAGAGTCATTATTTCTTGCTTTTTTTCCCTCTAAGGTAACCTGAATTATCAAGGAGTTTGCCACAGTTCTAGCAATAGATGAATGGAAGTAAAAGATCTACATGTACGTGATTTCAGCTGCTGTCTGGTTCTTGACCTCTCTCATTCCAGGCTAAAGGAGATCCAAATGAGTGAATACGATGCCGCAGACTATGAAAGGTTTTCAGGTGCTGTTCGACGACAGGTACACTCCCTGCGCATCATCCTGGATAATTTACAGGTAATCCTCCATTTAGGAACCAAGAACGTAATCTGGACCCAAAGCTGAATGCAGCTCAAAACTGTTGGAGAAAATCACCTGAAGCTTAATCAGTAGTTGGAAACAAGTCATCGATGCCAGAATGTTTTCATAAAACTGCAGGTTTCCTCTGTGGCTTTTAGTTGACTTCTCAAAGAAAAAACATGGACCCCACTTTTTCTCCTGTGCTAGAGGAAATCTGGTGTCTAAAGGCTGATCCCCCTCATATGAAATCCACGAGCACCCACTTCTACTAGAATTTCACAGCTGGAATTCTCATCCTACAAATATGTTCCCTGTCATTGAAGAAGGCAGGACCACTGGAGGTCTTCCAGGCTATGCCTTCTCTCTGGTCCCTGGGTTATCCTCCCACTCTCCCCGCCCCACCACATTGCCTTACTTTGTGCGTGTTCACAGATTGGTTGCCTCAGATCCAGTTTATGGTGTTCTTGCCCCTAAAAATATTAAGATGCTTCAAGATTTCCTAAGCAATGACTTACTTTTGAGGATTTTACATTTAAAATTTTGTTCTGACTATTTTGTACAGATAATTAAGGAAGGACTAAATGCTCTCTAAAATCACAAATGAAGAAAGATTATTTTACCTGCAGAGAGAAGGCTTATTTTAAGGGAGGAGGAGCAGGGTTAGGGCCAATTGTGACATACTTCTCCAATTCACTCTAGAATTTCCTATTTCCTTTCCATGAAGTTTTTGAAGATGATTGCCTTCAGTTGTGCCCTTTCCCTCTTTGGTTCTTGTAATTGTTCTTTTTGGAGAAAAATTTTATCATATGCTAAGTATCAAGGATAAGAGGTTCTGTTATGTGTTTTAATCCATGACCTTAACCCAAAGCTCTGGGAAAGCTTCGTTTTTTGAAAAAGTATAAAGAGGTTAGCATCTGGAGACTCAGAAAAGTCCCATCATTTCAAAAGCAAAGATCTTTATAATGGTTAACTAGATGTGCAATTTCAAAATCTGAGGAATGTGAAGAATTAAGTCATTTGCTTTAAAAATAGCTCCATATGCAATTAATTAGCATAAAATAGCATATGAACAACATAGCATTGAATTATTAAATTTTCTTTCTCAGTCACTAACTTAAGAATTTACCCTTCACATTGAGGGCACTTGCTGTGAGGACTCCAAGCTCTAGGGCAAGGCAAAATGTGAATAAGAACCAAATGAGTGGTTCACAGGCTATGAGGCTAAGAGGAGATGGTGCTTAGACTGAAGAAAAAGTATAATTCAGTCGTTTGTTCATTTCTTAAGTTCTTGATACACACACTGGGCATTAGGGATAGAAAAATAAAGCACAATTCCTTAAAGAATGAACTCAAAGAAATAAGCAAATAATTCCTAAGTTCTGTAGAAAGTATGTACAAAGTATTATGGAATGAGTAAGGAAGGGCTGAAAATGTAATGCTGGCGTTCACTCTCAAAAGATGTTGAAGAATTTTTCAGGTGATTGAGGAGGAGTTAAGAACAGCAAGTGCAAGTACACAGAGGTACGGGAGATCAGAGTGAGTTCAGAGAAGAGAACGTTGTTCAGTGTGACAAAGAAGGGCATGCACATGGTGAGAGAAAGCAACAAAGGAAAAGTCTGGCAAAGCAGTAAGGGCCAGGTCATAGAGGGCCCTGAGTCCCATAAGAATGTGCAGACATTGGGCTTTATCCTGCGGACAGACAAGCCACTAAAGGAGTCACAGTCTAGAAAGGGATACAAGAATACATTTAAATTTGAGGAATCACATTCCTCACCTAGTATTAGTACCTTGATTGACATTCACTGGACACCATACTAAGGTTACTTTTTTAAGCATCATATTTCATCTTCACATCAACCCTTAAAATGAATAAGATTGTACTTCCAAGATAACCAAAGGAAGAAAAGTCAGATGTGCCACTGTGAATTTTTATAGTAGAAATTAAGCCTGGGTTAGAATTAGCATTCACATTAAGGAATGACTCTTCTTTTTTGTTTTTAAAGGAAAGGTACAGGCAGGAATGAAGGCAGGCAGGCAGATGGGAGGATAGAGGAGGAAGCATTTTATTTTATTTAGTTGTTCATCTTGGTTGCTCTCCCAGTCCCAGGCCTTGATCCAGGGACCTTGGGATGTATCTTGACTATGCTCAAGTGCATTACACTGCTAGGCCACTCTGGCACACCTGAATAACTTTTAGTGAACACCAGAGTGATGAGACTAACGTCAGAAAACAGTTAACTTCCAGCTTTCAAAAAGAGAAATAAGATTAAATAGATGGACTTCCTCAGACTCAGCATCCAGATAAGAGACAGCACCCAACCCATCCCCACTGCTGAAGCTGGCAAGTCCTTGGACACCTGGCACCTGGAGTGGGCATGCTCAGGTAAGAGAAATGGCATGGTCCTAAAAGCAGTAGCTGTAAGCAGAGTGAGGCTTCTGTCCCCATGGCAGGGGACATCCTATTACCCACAAATGCCACACTGTTACAGCTCTCCTAGCGGACAAAAGTCAAGTGTATGCACTTTTGGAAGTATAGCAGATTTATTATGCGTGGGCCCAGTTGGAGTTCCCTCCATAAGACTGAGCCCCGAATGAAAATGGAGGTACACTTTTATAGATTTAGGGAGACAAAAAGGTGCAAATTAAAGTGGGAGTGACAAGCAGGAACCCAAATTAATTGTAATATGCATAATTAGGGAAGTTTGTATCTTATCAGCTGTTGAGAGACAAAGGGGTGCAACTTAAGGTGGGAGTGACAAGCATGAACTCAATATTAATTGTAAACTCTCCACATAGAATATGCATAAGATCCATTTGCAAATAATTAGAGAAGTTTGGTCTATTCACTTCAGCGGTTGTCATGGCTATTAGAACGGTGGGCAGGTCCCTCCTCCTCTTTCCAAATTCCTATGATTTTCATGACAGTGGGAAATGGTGGCATGGTGGCGGGAAAGTGGCAATGGCAAAATGGCGGCAGTTTTTCTCCTACAACACCACCCAGAAACACCAGCTTTGGCCACTGTCTAGGAAGATAAAAGAAAAGGAGAAAATAAAGTCACTGTGCTACGTAAGAGACAGAGAAGAAAGCCATGCCAACAACTAAATCCCTTCAAAACAAAACATGAACAACCCAAAGAGAAGAGGATGCCAAGACCTCCCCAGAGAAGAAAATCATCTAGAAACAAACAAAAAGTGAAGAGATGAGCTACTAGAGCATGTGGGATGTAGCGAAAGCAGTTCTAAGAGGAAAGTTTATATTGGTACAAGCACACATCAAAAAACAACAGACATCATGTATTAAATATCTAACCACATACCTGAAGAAACTAAAAAAAAAAGAGCAAAACCAAAAATCAGTAGAAGGAAGTAAATAATAAAAATTAGAATGGAAACCATGAAATTGAACACAAAAGATCATCCAAAATATTGATGAAACAAAGAACTAATTCCTTGAAAAAAATCACCAAAATTACTTAGACTCAAAGAGAAAAAAAAAAAACCCTGATAACATGAATCAGAATGAAAAAGGTGAGATTACATCACAGAAATACAAAAGATCATTAGAGATTCTTAAGCACCTATGTGCCAACAAATTTATCAATCTTAAAGAAATGGGTGGATTTCTAGACTCCTACAACCACCCAAAACTGAACCAGGATGACATAAAAAAAACCCAACCAAACCAATCACAAGTGTGAAAATTCAAGTAATAATCAAAAGTCTCTCTAAAAACAAGAACACAAGACTGGATTTCTTCACTCATGAATTCTAGCAAATATTCAAAGAACCAACCCTCTTTAAACTCTTCCTTAAAGTAAGAGGAGGAAAAACTCCCAAATAGCTTCTATAATACTAACATTACCCTGATTCCAAAATCATATAAGGACAGTACCGAAAAAGAAAATTATAGACCGGTATCACTGCTGAATATATATGCAAAAATACACAGCAAAATCTTGGCAAACAGAATTCAAAGGCACATTTAAGGAATTACACATCTGGTGCACACTGGTGAGCAGTGGTTAGACAATCTCCTCCAAAGGAGCAAGCCATATACCCCTGGGTTTGAGTCCCAGGTCTGGGGGAAGAACAACGAGTGTGAAAAACGAAACAAAAAATAAAGATACTTCCTCCTCCTTTCTCTTCTGCCTGCCTGCCTACTTAATCACCTTCATTCCTGCCTGCACCTTTCCTTAAAAGAACAGAAACAAAAACAACAACAAAAAAACATGCATCATGACCAAGTTGAATTTATTGTGATAATGGCTGAACATATGCAAATCAATCAGTGTAATACACCACCTCAATAAAGGGAAAAGCAAAAACATAATCATATTAATAAAAATAGAAAAAAGTATTTTACTATATTCATAGCAGTATCATACTCATGATGAAAAACTGAAACCCTTCTCCTTAAGATTTGGAGCAAGACAAGAATGTCCACTATCACCACTACTATTCAAGATAGTTCTGAAAGTCCTATCCAGCGCAACAAGACAAGAAAAGGACCATTAAAAAATCCAAATCAGAAAAGAAATAAAACTATCATTATTTGCAGATGACGTATTACACCTAGAAAATCCTAAAGAATCCACCAAAAATTTGCTACAAATAATAAATATAGCAAGATGGCAGGATATAAAATCGTTACAAAAAATCAGTGGCATTTCTATATTGCAAACAATAAACTAGAAGTAAAAGAAATAAAAATACCCTATTCACATTACTTCCAAAAGAGATAAAATGTCTGGGAATAAACTTTAAGAGGTGAAAGTCCTCTACATAGAAACAACAAGACATTAAGAAAAGAAATAGAAAAAAGACACAAAGAAATGGAGGAATATTCCAAGCTTATGGGTTGGAAGAATTAACATAGGTAAAATGGCCATCCTACCCAAAATAACATGAGATTTAAGTAATTTCTATCAAAATTCCTGGGATATTTTTCAAGAAAATTGAACAAACGATACTAAAGTTTGTATGAAGTCACAAAGACCTTAAATAGCCAGTTATCCTCAGAAAAAAAGAACAGAGGAATAATACTCCATGACTTCAGATTTAACTACAGAGTGACTGTCATCAAAACAATATGGTAGTAGAACAGAAACACACAGACCAGTAGAATAAAGTTGACAGCCCAGAAATAAAGCACACCTGTATTGACAGTTGGTCTCTGACAAAGGAGCCAAAAGCATACAATGGAATAAGGAAAGTGTTTTCTACAAACGGTGTTGAGAAAATTCGACAGCCACCTGAAAAAAAAAAAAGGAAAGAGAAGAAAGAAAGAAACTAGATTACTCATTAGTACCACACAAAAAATGACGCAAAATAGATCAAAGACCTGGTCATAAGATCTCAAACCACAAATACATAAAATAAAATGTAGGAAAAACTCTCCATAACATTCACCTCAAAGATGTCGTTAAGGAATTGATACCTGTGGCAAAAGAAACTAAAGAAAAACTAAACAATTGGGACAACATCAAGCTAAAATGTTTCTGTACAATGAAAGAAACCACCATTAAAACAAATAGGCAGCCCACTGAAACGGAGAAGATATTTGCACAATATACATCAGACAAGAATTTAATCTTTAAAAATATACAGAGCTCATACCAACAAGAAACAAATGACCCACTCAAAAAATGGGCATAAGACCTGCATAGACACCTTTCTAGAGAAGACACACGCGGCCTGTGTACACCTGTGAAATGTTCCCCTTTACTCAGCATCAGAGAAATGCAAATAAGAGCCACAGTGAGAATCACTTCACACCAGTGAGAATGACTTATATAAAAAGACTGAAAACAACAAATGTTGAAGAAAAAGGACCGCTGTTGATAGAAATGTAAATTAATGCAACCTCTTTGGAAAACTATATGGAGATTCATCAAAAAAAAGAAAAGAAAAGAAGTTGGAGTTACCATTTGTGATCCAGCAGTCCCACTCCTAGGCATATATCCAAGAATGAAAAACCTCTAATCAGAAAAAGTATCTGCACCCCTATGTTCACGGCAGCACAGTTCACAATAGCCAAGACACGGACACAACCTAAATGCCCATCAAGAGATGAGTAGATAAAGAAGCCGTGGTATATGTACTCAATGGAATTCTATGCAGCTATTTAAAAAGATGAAATTGTGCCCTTCGCAACAACCCAAATGGACCAGAAAGGATCATGTTAAGTGAAATACACCGGAAAGAATAAGAGAAGTATATACATGTATATACTCATATGTGGAATATAAAGAAGCAGAACAAATGAATAAACAAATCTCCATAAAAGTTACAGGACACAGGCTGTGGCTGCCAGGGCGGTAGAGGGGGCGGGAGAGAAGGAGGGAAAAAGGTGGTGAAGGACACTAAACTGGTGGTGTGGGTGGTGTGAACACAGACAGAGGTACGATGTCACTACCCCAAGATAAATATAGCAAATCAAACAAAGGAAACAACAAACACTTTCAAAAAAGATTAAATGGATGGAAAATAAGAAATTAGCATCTATAAAAGCAATCCATAGAAAAATGGGGTTAATAACTTTAAGTCCCTTCCAATGAGCACTAGTTATTTCAGGGGAGTTGTATTGTTTGTTTTTTGGAAAGACGCATAGGAGAAAGGGAGGGAGGAATTTTAGGGTTTTTTTGTTGTGGTTTTTAAAATCCATTAGTTTTTTATTTTATTTTATTTTTTTCTCCCTGCTTCTGAATCTCGAACCCAGGTCTTAGGCTTTAAATGAGCCACACACAAACTCCTCACCTGCCTGAGCCACAGGGCAGGCACCTCAGGGACGTTTTTAATCCTTTGCTTCTCTGGAGATCTGAAAAAGTGAAAATAGACTTAAATAGCAAGAAAGAGTTTGAAGATAAAAGAAAAAGAATAAAAATTATTCAAGCTTTGAATGAATACCTAAAATGCTATAGAACTTCCATCTCTAGCAATCTTTATAAATAATAACAGAATTTTAACAGCACCCACATTTATCATTTGCCACGTGCCAGGCATTCTGCTGGGTACCTTACATTGTCAACATCATCATTGCTTAGTAGTCACATCACTGTGCCAGTTCTGAAGCCAGAGAGCCTAGGTTCTGTAACATGGGATGACAAACAGAGCTGTATGAAGATTAATTCAGCTATGTGTGAACCATTTAATGCAGTGCCTAGCATTAAGCATTGTCTACATCATCATCACCTTCGTTTTACTTGCTAGTATTCACCAACCAACCTATCTGTACTGCTGGCCAGACCCCCAGTCCAGTACGAACATTCATTGTGCTCTTTAATCCTTATAATAACCAGTAAGTATTTACTTTCTACATTCTATAGATACAGAAACTGAGACAACTATGCTATCTCAGTTGTCGCAATCTTATGAAATATATTTTCCCCTTTGTAATGAGGGAACTAAAGATCAGAATGATGACATAACTTGTCACGAGTCATGTGGCTAGTGAAGTCTGAGCCCAAAGCTCACATCCCCATTATCTGTCAGTCTCTTATCTTCTTCTAACGCTGCAATTCTATGAAAAAGTGTAGTTCTTATCCTCATAAAACACTTTGCATCACCATGCAAGTGCCAACTCAACACTTCAAAGAGTTTACCTTTATTGGATCTTTATTGTTTAATCCACAGACGTGTTAGTCTCAGAGGAACCTTCTGACTCCCAGTCTCCAGAGAGTCCTAGATCATAGCTACTGGCCAAGGAAGGACAGAGCCCCATTTGGAATATGAATCCTTACATTGTAAACAAGAGAAAAAGGTTTTAATTTTACGTGATCTTCGACATCTTTTCCTGGTCCTGTGTGACACGGATTGACTAATAACTCCTAGCACTTTTGAGACCACCTGTAATCCCCGTGACCACGGGTGTGGGTGTTTCCTTGGTGAACAGCACAAAGTCTAGCCAGGAACTAGCACATCGTCACTTGAGACGTCCTTCCCGAAAACAGTTTCAGGCCCACACACTGGTGACTGGCCTGAGACCCAGGAACAGGAAATGGTGCCACCCATGTTAACGTTGACCCAAACACGTTCCTCTGCTACAGCACTTGTCATCTTCTCAGTTAAGACGGCTGCCACCAGCGAGAGGCTTCCTTTGCTTCTTGATTGAATTCTGTGTGGAATATCCTGGTTCTCAGACCTTTTGTAAATCAATACCAAGAAGTTGCTCATTCAAATAGTAGTCTATTCTAACTTCAACTATACGTGGTTCACAATCTCTGATTCCAGGACCCCTTAACAAAAGAAAGCATCCATTTCTATGAAAAACTACCAATTTCCTCTCTCAATATCTTCTCTCTAGTGTTTATCTAATCTGCAATTGGTGATTTCATTCTTGCTCTAAATTCATCTTTCTCTGACTGCTTTGGGTAGCATGATATCTCCTTAAACCAATAATTACATTCCTTTTTTTCTTTTCTTTAGTGGTTCCAAATGAGCTTGTGTTCAGATAGTGTTTTTGATCACTGGCATGTAATGTACTGTGATTGGTACTCAGGGCACAAAGATTAATAAGATATTGTCGAGAAGGTCGCAGTCTTGAGGAGTGGGGAAGGTGGGCACCTTAACAGATCATATCAGCTTAACACAGCATGTGCCCCTCTAGAGGGGCTGAATAGAATGAATGGAAGCCCAGAGAAGATTGGTTCTAGGAGAGATTCAAAGGGAAGGACACGAGCTGAGTCTTGAAGGAAATAGGAGTTTCAACCAGATAGAGGGCGGGCAGAAACAGTGCCCAACTGAGGACACGGCATAGACAGAGGCATGACACTGGTGTTGGGTGTGAGCTGAGGGTCGGCCATGAGCAGGAGGGAATGCAAACAAGCACTGGATCCTGAGAGACAGGTAAGGGCCTGGTAACGACCTTAGACTTTCTTCTGAGCACCCGCTTTGCTCATGTGTAATGAACAGAAGTGTCTCCCCATTCCTTTGTCTAATCTTTAATAACTGTGTTTCATTCAGGGGACACATATGAATATCTGTTTTGCCTAAGGGTTGTTGCCATCAGTGACTAAGCTAGAGAAGAAGACACACATAGTTTTAAGAGATGACACAATATATAAATGCTCTGGAAATATTTTATGTGAAGCGATATGGTTAAACAGACAAATTCATGAGCAATTTCTAGACTGGACAGTTAGGGAGACTCACCAAAGCAGTGTCACTTGAGCTACACTAAAGATGAAAGTAGTTTCGATTGGTAACACTTCTAAAGAAGGCAATGAAAGGAAGGTCTTGATCAAAACTCCTCAAGCCTTCTGTGAAGAGGGTTTTGTTTTGTTTTTTACATTAGTCATGGACTAATACTTTTATAAAATACAGATGAATTACTAAAAAAAAAGAGAAAAATACCTACAAATACAAGTCCCTATTACTTAAGATTTAGCAAACATAAAATTACTTTCTCACATTGCCTGGAAGTTTCTAAATGCTACTGTCATTTTCTATTACTTATTTCATCATGGACCAGTAACAAGTGTTCACACACTGAAGGCAATTTTTGCAGCCCTCATCTAGGCAGAAGACAAAAGATTGAATATAGGTTGTTTAGAGAATGACCAACAGTCCAGAGTGACTAGAATTCAGTGTGGGGATGGGCTTGGGGACAATGGGTGGTGGAAGAGAAGACTGGAGAGAAGCTGAGTCCCCAAGGGCCTGGAGGACCACACTGACTATATTGTGTAATCAGTGAGGAACACAGACACCATAGAGAAAGCGGGTAGTGTGGTTTTACCTTCTTAGGAAGTTTGTAGTTCAGAGCTCTGGAAGTAGAAAGTGCCAGAAAAGAGAGGAAACAAAATCACAAATTACTTCAGTTATTCAAATCAGGATAATTGAAAATGGAAAGAAAGGGACAAATTCAAGAAGGTAGTGTGAAGATAGGACAAGACAATGGCTGGTTGAATGTGGATGAGAGGAGGGTGAAAGTTTCAAGCTCTAGGGGACAGAAGCAAGAAACCCAAGAGGAGAGACTTGTGGAGAAGGCCAATGTTTGGTTTGGATGTTAATCTTTTTCCTATCAGGACACCTATGTAAAATGGTCAAGCATGATATTTATAGACTTCAAGATGTGAATCCAGAGTTCAGGAACAAGGTCAAGACCCAGTCGGGCTACATATCAACATAGATATCTGTGTCTGTATCATGTGATCACGTGTCTGCAGAAGCAATCCTCATCTAGAGACAACATGATGCCTAAGGTGAGAGTATAGAGGAAAGAGAGAGAAAAAGTGGAACCACTATGTCAGGGAACAGCTGCATTTCAGGGGAGAGCAGCGAACCCAGTTACTCTTTCTTAGCACATAAGGGGCTCATCACACTGACAAGACCTCAGTACCCTGAGAAGACAACTTCCACCCAGTGCAGCCTGGCAATATAGTCCTGATTCACAGGCTGCGTGAGCATGGAATCAAGTGCCGTCTTTGCCAGGTTACCATTACAATGACGAAAACAGTGGAAAAAACCATGTGACAGTAGTAATTAGGGAAAGAAGCTAGTAAAAGCAAGAAGTTTGAAGAATTTTTACTAAACACAGTGTGATAATATGAAGGAAAACTTGAAAACCTTCCTAAGAAATAGCAGTGAGTATGTGAGACCCAACAGAATCGCGTTAACATCCCTTACTTGGAGAGGCAGGGAGTAGAAGAGAGCCCAAGAGCTGGTGAGCCGCAAACCACTTGAACCCCGTTTTGCCACTGACAAGCAACTGTGTGTGGACCATTGAGGTAAGGAGGTCTGGGTTCCACACAGTGGCCACGATGAGCAGAAAACTAGACGAATAATAACACTGGGAAAAGCGCCAGACTAACCTCAACTTAGATTTGGCTCATAAGCTAGATCAAACATATGCCAAATGCCAAAAATCAACCCCATTGCAATGCTTTTCCAAAAAAAATAAGAAATTATGTGGACATTAACTTCTCAAGCTGTGATGGTCCACAGTTCCAACTCCTTCCACATCAAGTTCTTGAGCTAGTTCTTGAGTTAGTAGCTCAGCTACTACTAATTCTTCTCAAGGAAAATTCTAATAACAAAGTGAAGAGCATATACAACTAAGGAGAATTCATCCAGTCTGTTCCTAAACACTTTGGTTTAGCTGTCTCAGCATTCAAGAATTAAGGACACACAAAAGTGAAATCACAGAAGTCTGAAAGTATTTTTCAATGAGGCTAAGTAACAAGCATTGATGACATAGAGGGAAAAGATGCTGCTGGGTCAGAGTATTTTCTTCAGAAAATACGATTTTTAAGAAATTGATACTTTACTTTCAAGATTCAAAGAAACTTGTGTGTGAAATAAGATATGGATTTGAAAGACTCAAACTATAAAGCAAGGGGAAATAAGGGAATTGAATGCAGTAAGAAAAGATTATAATAAAAATGTAATGCCAAAACTGAAATCTACACTAAAAGTAGAAAGAACAGACTCAATTATCCAGTCTTAAGTCTAAATACTAACGTAAATGGAAAAGTTGAAATGTTATTCCAGGCTGTAGAAGAAATAAAGAGGTACAAAATCATAAGAAAGCTGATGGATTGAAAAATGGAGCAGAGAGGTCACACACACAGCAAGAGACGTCCCAATAAGTGGAGCGGTACAGGCACATGGGATGTGTTCAGGAGACAGATGCTGAACACACAGTGGTATTCCCAAAGAAGAGGTCACCAAAAATGGACACATATACAGTAATCAAGCTCATAATAAAAGAAAAATGTGTGGAGCTAAAAATAAGTCTAATTCTCTGGATCCAAACAAATTTACTACTGCCAGGCAAAATTAATGAAAAGAGAAAGCCTTTTACTACAATTTCCTGGAATTTTAACATTTCAAAACAAAATATACTAAAAGTATATGAGCAAAAAAAACCACTGTTATCAGAGAAATAAAAAAATAATCTTCCATTGGTTGTTTCTGAAACATTGAAAGCCAGCAGATAGTAAAAGAGCATCTACCGACTGGGGGGGTGAGTGGGGTGGGGGCGCTTGTGACACAAGAATTCTATATTCAACCGAAGCAGAAAGATCTTTTTAATTATTCAGCTATTTAAACTACATGCCCCATAAGTACTTTAAAAAAACAGTTTAGAAGTAAATATGTATATATGTGCATTGATATACATATGTATACATTTAAATATTCCAGCCAATTAAGAAATGTGTCAAAATTCATTCAGAGGCACACTCTGGTGGCGTCACAGATAAGGCCATGGGATGTAGTCTACATACATCCTATGCACCCAGATTTGAGACCCAAGGCCAAGAGGAATGACCAAGATGAATAATTAAAATAAATGTTTCTTCCTCCTCTCCCTGCCTGCCTATCTACTCGCCTTCATGCCTGCTTGCACTTTTCCTTTAAAAAAATGAATTCCTTAAGAATGGAACACTCATGGTATAAAAGGACTAGCAGTGGACATTGGAAGCAGCTAAACATGGATCTATATAATTATGGTTTAAAAGAAAACTCAAATATCAATAATTCTTGAAATATACAATATAAAAATAATAATCAGGGTCTCACTTCTTATATGATCTTAAAAATTTGACATAAACCAAGTTGTTACAGAGGAGGAACAGAAGGTAGTAAAGTGTGATCATTCTTGTTACATATGAGAGTCAATTTTATTCCCCAAAATCAATCAAAATCAAACTTTTAAAAAATGTAGTCATGTCAGAATTTTAATGTAGTTTTTGCCAGTTGCAGCATAGTTTTATCCAGATGTTTCTGATTACTATGTGGAGAGGGGACTATCAGCCTGGGGCCTTAGGCTAGAAGAAGTAGGAAGACCAATTAGTAGGCTATCACAGTGGTCAGGCATTGAAAAATGAGGCATGAAGATAGTAAGATATGCTAAAGTAAGAGGATTTGCAAATCGATTGGGTGTGGCATGTGAGAGAAAGAGAAATTAAGGATGACTCCTAAGTATGTGCCTGACCAGCTGAAAGCATAGGGTTCTCCCCACCTTTTACTGAAATGAGAGGGTACTTGGGTGAGGGACGTGGACAGGGCTCAGTTTTTAACCTGTTAAATTGAAGGTGCTTGCTATATATGTACAGTGATATGTGATACGTGATATTTCTTATTTCCTTTGAAGTACAAACTGTTTACTCCTTGAAGGAATGAAAATTGGTTCATAAAACTAACTTTAAAATGACAGCAAATATGCACTCAAAGTAATAGTTTAGCTCTAATCAGTATCCCAGAGTAGATTCTTCTGAGGAGAATCATCTTTGTTAAGTGCATAAATCCCCAATTCTCCCTTGCAATGAGATTGCTGTTTCAAGAATCAGAGTTCCTTGACACAGAAAGATCCATGTCTTTTTTCTGGTCATAGTGTTTCACCATTTAGAGAAGTTAGAAACTTCACAAGTATTGAATAAAATATATTTACTATGTCAAAATATTAAGAACCACAAGGGACAAGTTATTGTTTATTTAGAGAAGTTAGAAACTTCACAAGTATTGAATAAAATATATTTACTATGTCAAAATATTAAGAACCACAAGGGACAAGTTATTGTTTATACTCATTTGTTGTTTTATATAATTTTATATTTTCATTTACAAAAGTTTGCCTTAATTTAGCAAATCTTTCTCGTTGAATGTGCTACAGATTAACAACAGGAAATGTGAATGGTGGTTGAGCCTGGACAAGTATTATAATAACAGAAGCTAATATTTAATGAGAGTCACGTTTCCAGGAATCCTCAAACACCATGTACATTTATGCATCCACCCAATAAGTATCTATTCATGATCATCTATATGCTGTATTCTGTAGAATGTATATGCTTTCTATAAAAATTGCTACTTAATTATTCCTACCTCCTTTATTAAATAAATTCTGTAGGAATGATGGAAAACCGGCTTGCTTGTAGAGGTTCCAGGCAAAGGAAACCTTGATTAACCATAACCCAAATAATGAAGATTTAAGATTAGTCAGAATACTTTCAGTGCTAAAAATTACAAGATAAAGTATCACAAACCACCAGATACTGGTTTCTGTCAAGTTTCTTCCTCCTAATGTCCCCACTGTCCTTATTTATAGATATGCACGTGTGTGTGTACATGCACACACCCACTTTTTGACTAACCAAGTATTTCCCAGAAGATGAATTAGCGAGAATACATCATCCTCTGGGCATTTCACTTAGTCTAAGTATTCTTTATGTGAAAGTAATAAAACTATATTTTTTTTTTTTAAAGTCTGAAACATTGACTTTTTCTAGTGCAACCTAATTTTAAGTATAATGAATTCTCCTTTGTATGAATTTATTGTATAATATAAAAGAGATGGACATACTTATAAGAATACTTCATACAACAGGAATACGCAATAAAGAATGTTTGCTCTTTTGTTACAAATGTAAGAATATACACACACACGCACTCAGCAGTAAGTCATGTACTATCTAAAGACGTATTTTAACTAATCCCATAAAAATATACAGTTTAAAATAGATGGACATACTTATAAGAATACTTCATACAACAGGAATACGCAATAAAGAATGTTTGCTCTTTTGTTACAAATGTAAGAATATACACACACACGCACTCAGCAGTAAGTCATGTACTATCTAAAGACGTATTTTAACTAATCCCATAAAAATATACAGTTTAATATAATACATATTTCTAGTCCAGCTCTCAGTAAAATTTTAAGGAACTTCCCCTCCAGCCGTTGCCTCTAAGAATACCCACTTTGGCAGGTTTTCATGTATTTTGAATTTCAGGTTTTGGTGGATTGGCTAAAGGGTGAATAATTTAGTAATCTACATAGTAATCTACAAGTTTTATCCTTGAAAATTGATGAACAGAGCTACCATTGTAAAAATGTCTCTGTGCCAAGTCACAAAGATCAAAAGATCACTTCTCAAAATCAAAAACTGCTGGCTCCTGTTCCTAAAAATATCAGTGACAAGCAGAACTAAAAATAATTTGTCTAAAAATAAAAATAAAAATTACCCATCAGGGTAGCTATAATTAAAAAAATAAAGAGTCAGTCACTGTCAAGCGTTGGTGAGGCTATAAGTAAATGAAACCCTCCTAACACTGCTCATGGGAATGTAAATTGGAAAAAAATGACAATAGAAAAATGCTTAGCAATATTTGCTGGAGTTGAACATGTCCAGCATTTCCACCCAATAGAAATACTCATACATCTATTTCAGAAGATATGTTCAACAATACTCGTGGTGGCATTACTCATAATAGTCCGCAGTTGTAGGGCAGATAAATCAATGGAGGCCAAGTTCGATGATGGAGCACTGCTGCAGCAGTGAAAGGGTATCTTCACAGGCGTATTGCTGAGCCAAAAAAGCCAGACACAAAAGAGCATGTAGTTTATCATTCCGTTTTTATGAAGCTCAAAGTCAGGCAAGCCTGATCTGTGATGACAGAAGTGAGCCTGGACAGTCACCTGTGGCAGGGGAAGGGTACAGTCCAAGGAGGCCCCAGGAGAGTGTAGAGATGTGGGCAGCTCCAGGGTGCTTTCATGTCCAACATTTGTTGAGCTCTGAACTCAATATGTATGCACTTTGTTGCAAGTATATTATAGTTTAATTTTAAAAGTTGATCAAAGAAGGGTAGCATATTTTTAGAAAAAGCATCTCTTTCCTAACTCTCACCCAAACTTTTACTAAGTCCATTTATTTTATTGGCACATGTAATGGAAACAGTCTTCAAGCTAGAGAGTAACTTAAGGAATGATAGTCATAGATAGGAAAAGAAGACACATCAGCATAAGAAAATGAAGCTCTCACATCCCTAGAGTCTTACATTATGGTGAATCCAGAGACAGCACACAAAGACGGTAAATATTTTATATTTCTGTAACCTCCTTACCAAGAGAAATAATAGATCCCTTGAAACAGGACCCATTTTCATCATTTTTACAAAGCACTAATTTTTAGCAAATACACAGAATTGAATAGAGCTGTTGGGCTAGTGGTTTCATTAATCTTCTTGGCGCTAATGCTCTTTGTTACTCCCACCTTGTCCTCTCTGCTCCCCAAATTCACACCACCTATAATTCCCTTCTTGTGCTTTTAGTCTGGTACGGTACCCTCTGGGCTCCAGCACTGGAATTGATATCAATAAGGCAGGATTTTGTAAACCTCTCCTAAAAAGTTAACATTTATTCAGTTTGTAGTCTTGAAGAGCTGCCCCATAATTTACTTTGAAAGTTAATTTGGTTGATCACTAAGATTTATATCTCACAAGATGACTAAAGAAAACTGGTGGAAAAGTTCTTCTGGTATTTGATAGATAATACTAGGATATTTTGGTCAAATATAGAAATACCTGAAACACCAAACCATAATTACAGTTACTATCCTGGGATCCTTATAAATCTGTTTAGAGGATAATCCACGAAATAATTGTATTTAAATGATACTCCTGATTGGCAGAAAGCAGCAATTATCTGTGGTATTATTTGTTAACCTTAAATTTAAATACCATGATGTAGTTATATTTTATAGCTCAGTGGCTAAGGTGCAGACATTGTAAAGCCCAAGATTCTGGGTTTGTGGCCCACAACTGAAGGGGTAAAAATTTAAATCTCAGAGCATAAAATAGCGTAATGGAATGCTTTTCTGGGTATCATTCTTAGTAAATTTTATCACTTTTGCTATGGTGATAGGGTCATTTGTTTCCATGGCTATACTTATGTCTATATGCTTATCAACGGTATTACTCTTCAAAAATATATGCCCATATTATAGGTGTTCTGCTGGTAGAAGAAATGAAGTCTATTACAAATTCGAATGTCCTGAATACTTCTAATATAATTGCTCTTAATATTTTTTATTTGAAGACTAATATGAATTGATGAGAGTCTAGGATGACTGTTTACTAGGAGATTTCAGTATTCCTTAAATTCAGATAATAAAATGAAAAATTTTCATCAAGTCTTAGATCTTAGGTCTTAGATGTTTGGTGTTTTAAATGCTGATGTTGGGGCAGAAAGGCAGTGAAGTTAGGAAAGCAAAGAAAGAATTCCTATAACAAAGTATCCGCCTCAGTCTCAAAATGCTTAATAGCAATAGTAAATTGCTTCAATAAACTACATTAAGACTAGCATCAAAATGGAATGACCTATCTTTCTAAGAAATTATTTTCCCCATAATTTCTTGCATTTCATATTTACCGGGCAATTCACATCTTTCTGATATTAAGAAATAGATTTACTGGTGAAAAAACACATTACTTCAAAATCACTTTTTAGCGTCCTTGATCAATTACTTTTAGAAGCTTTTACAAATTGGAAACTTCCTAGTTATTTACGAAAATATTTCTGTCCTCATCATTGTGTTGTATAAGAAGCTAGGCTAAAAGCAAATTACTATATCCTTTTCAAAATATTAGTGATTTTCATTAATAAGTGTGGTTTAACACTTCAAACAGACGTTACATGCCACCTCATTTTGATGATGGGACTACTAAGACTCAGAGAATCATAATAACTTGCCCAAAGTGAACCAGACTAGAATTCTCAGGTGCCGAATCCTCACCTGGTGCTTTTCCTACCTTGATCCATTTTTTTGTCATGTTCATTGCACTACTGAAACAAAAATAAATTCCACATTGTAGAAATTGTCATTAACATTTTTTTAAACAGAACATTTCTTAGATTTTAGGTTCACAGAAAAATTGAATAGGAAGCCCAGTGTCTGCCCCTACACACATGCAGTAGCCTCCCCTGATAATGATGGTCTATGTGGTCAGGTTTGTCTGCCTGGTCCATAACCCTGTGGGAAAGGATTCTAGCAGATTCTGCACATGTTTTCCTCCTACCTCTAGTAGCTTTATATCTTATGAAGTTATATGCGGTCATTGAGCTATGCTCCAGTGAATCCAGTTTTCCTGTAAGATCATAGGTTTCTTACCAAGAACACACATCAAGAAATAGCATACTTGCAAAGGGCATGTACCTACTAGTTCCTGAAATTAACTGCTCGCCAAATACATTGTCTTTATGCTGGTGATTTAAGAGATTCTCCTTATTTCCCGTTCATATGACTGCATCTGTATTCAAATGTGGAAAGTTTGTACCAGATTGCAACACGGGTATCAGGAGCAGGAACACAGCATCAGCTACAACCCAGAGTTATATTCTGTGAAGTGGTTTGTCCGCCCATAAATTAGACACTAGCTTTGTCTTTCGGTGACAATGCCATCACAATGAAACAGTGGTGGAAATGTGTTTAAATTAAATGGACTTAGTTTTCTATAATTAGCTCACCTTGTAGTAGCAATGGTTGTGGTACCAGCTAATATAGATTGCCAGGTATTCTCAGCAGATTCCAGGTAATAATCGCATTAAACATTCACAATAACTCACTAAAGTAGAAACTAGTGTCATCCTCATTTTAGAGATAGGAACTCTGGGAGGGAGGTTAATTCACTTGTGTGAGGTCAGATACCTGATCACGGTGAAGAGGGGATTTGAGCCCAGCCTTTCTGACTCCAGAGCACCTGACTCTAATGACTAGCCTGGTGTGCATGCATGAAGTTCTTCTGCTGCTCCTCCTGCTTCCTGATGCAAGGCTAGTCCTCAGCTATAATAAACCTGTACCTTGATTTGGGATATTGTAATTTTTTATCATTTAACTCAGTTTAGTCTACCAGGTCTAGCTCTAAGTTATTGTGGGACTTATGGAAATGCCTTTAGAAAAGTAGTTTAGAAGATTTCTGAATATAGTTGATCAGAGACATGTGGAGCACAAAACATTCACATGCTTTTGTTTTCAGCTGTTTCCATTTGCACACTGAGTCATGGAGAACTTGAGTAGCAACATCTTTTCCAAAAGGAAGACTTCTGAAGATCACATTTTCTCTGTGCTTACAGACAGTGTTAACAAGTTCAAGCTGATTATTTTTCTTAGCTAATACATTTTCTGAGAGTACGGTGACAGAAATTCCTTAAGAAATGCATCACCGTAAAATTTCCAGATATTGTACATTTCTCCAGGGGTTCATTTGCATATAGTTTTCCTGTTCATATATGCTTTGAGTTCATTTTATCACTCCATATGTTAAAGCAATTAAAACTGACAAAATCTAAACAAAAGACCTTTCTTTGTCAGCAGAGCAGAAACAAGTTCATTTATGAAACTGTGCATGGAAGAGCCATCACTTACTGAAAAGATTCCGGGTGTGTTTCCTGTTATTCATGCTTAAAGTGTACAAGGGACCCTGCAGAACTAATGAAAATGCAATGTGTGTGTGTGTGTGTGTGTGTGTGTGTGTGTGTGTGTGTGTGTCATTGTAGGCTAAAGGTAAAGAAAGACAGTGGCTAAGACATCAGGCTACTGGGGAACTAGATGATGCCAAGATCATTGATGGGCTGACTGGAGAAAAAGCCATCTACAAACGCCGGGGTGATCTGGAGCCACAGGTAAGAAACGGAGAACTAGTAGCTACAGGTCTGCAGAACGTGGCCTTCTTCACAGACATCTGCTTTCTTGACTTGCTGTCTGTGTCAAAACACCAAAACCCCGACTATGACAACTAAGGAAAGCACCATGTAAGAAAAAAAAAATGTAAACTAAATACTATGTTGTTATATAAATTAAGATCCCAACATGAGTCAAGAAATTTCAGACACACTCACATTAAGTAATTAAAGGAATAGTAAGAAGACCTTTAAAAATGTACGGGTGTGCCTTGGGAAAACCAAAGGGAGACAGTGTGCCATCCCAACAGCAGGATCTAACCGTCCTAGGTCTAAAAGGGCAGCAGGAGAAGGCACTTACAGGAGCCTGGAAAGAAGGTAGTCTGGAGAAGACTACCTGACAGGAGCTCTGGCCTTAGTAGAGGGACACCCTAGGGATGAGCCACAGCAGACGGGTCTGAGGGGACACACACCGCACCCTCACCCTCTGACCTGCCAGTGCCTCCCGTGAGCAGAACTCTCCAGCAGCCAGCAGTCAAGAGGGTGCTGCCACTCGTGCCAGTCAGCTCCCAGGACACAAAACGGACACGGAAGATTCAGTGTGTCTCTGATTCCCAGAAGGTTATCCAAGTGATGCTACACTAGAGAAATCTTGGTAGTTTTCCACTGTTCTATTGATTTAAAGATTCACATCCATACTCTAACCGAAGAAAGTAAGGAATTATCCCTTAAATAACTCTAATTGTAGTATATAAAGATTTAGTCATTATTTTAAAGTATTTGCGATATTTGCCTAAAGAGAAAAACTGTCAGTTGGGTGCGGCATTGAGTCTCTTGGAAGGCTCTGTGACTTCCAACATCCCTGAGTAGCCTCAGAGCCAGGAATGCAATGACTCCGTTTACTTACTCTGTTTAAATGTGTATTCAGGGAGGCTCCTTTGGTAATTTGGGAAGTTCTTAGTTCTGCATCACTGGTGTGAGTCAACTGCTTTCTTGGCTGACTCATTGTGGTCAGCAAATGTGTTTAGATATATCTGAAATCATGAGTAGTCATGGAAGCATATGTGTCACTTTTCTTAATTTAGGCAGGCTCAACAAGTGTGTAATATTTTTAATTTCTTTCAAACCATTAATTTCTAATACCCACAGTATTTTCTTGAAATGACTAACTTTGCTCATTAGTTTTCCTACATGTCAGCAAATAAACAATGACAGCATAATCTGGAATTTTTCTTCTTCCTCTTTTTTTTATAAGTAAAACTGAAAATATACTTTTGTTTGTAATTCTGGACATGGGCAGGCATGAGTTCAAAATCAAACTGAAACTTGTAAGAGTTTCACATTCTAATTGACAGTTGTTGCTAAACAGCAGTTAGAGTTCACTGTCATACCTTCAACTTCCAAGAAAGGTAATGATAACTAGTAATTCAGTAGCTAAAAGGAAAACTAAGAGTTTACTAAAGGCAAGACATTGAATATTTTCCTTAAGTTCTTTGCCCTCCCCTCCCCCTTCACATATCCTGGTTCTAGGAATCTGACATTTCTTGCAGACTGTGTGGAAAATTATTTTCAGGTTACTACACAACAAGTAGAAGTCACATTGATGTGAACTTCCAAAATAACTCAGTAGAGTGACCGACTCTGAGGCATGATGTGAAAATGACACAGTAGGGTTTATGTTTTTCTAGATTATTATTTCTAAGATGACATCAGCCTCAGTAAGGCATTTTTAATGGACTAGGTTGGGATTTGAAAGGACCATATTCCAAAGGAAAATCTTTCCCATATGGCCCCAACAGGTCTGAAACTCCTTTCACTGAAATAACTATCCGTAGACACCTTCCCACCAACTAGGACAGCCCTGCATAGCATGGAGCCTACGGCTGCTCTGCTTGCCTCATGGCTGGCACCCCCAGGCCTGTGTGAGATCCCCGCTGGTCGTTCTCTGGCTCACATGCCTTTCCTACTGCTCCCTCCCTCAGCTGGGCAGCCCCCAACAGAAGCCCAAACGCCTGCGCCTGGTGGTGGATGTATCCGGCAGCATGTACCGCTTCAACGGCGTGGATGGCCGGCTCCAGCGCTCAATGGAGGCCGTGTGTATGGTCATGGAGGCCTTCGAGAACTATGAGGAGAAGTTCAAGGTAACGGCATGAACCAAGCATGATGAGAAGCGTCACAGACCACACCTGTCCAAGACTCATCTCCCAGTTAAACATAATGATGGTCAGGCAAATGCAGGCTCAACCAGCGCTGTCAAAGCTCTGCATCTGAACAGCTCATTTGTCAGTGCAGAGAAAGTGAGCCTTTTTGTTTTATCTGTTCTAATACCAGAAAGTGATAATACCATAATTATATAGTTGATTTTATTGAAGGAATATTGCATTTTAACATTTACTAGGTTTAAGGGATACATGATTTAAAGGACCAATTACTGCAGAAGAAAGCACTGTACTTTACAAGTTTTGTGATGTTAGGGGGACTAGACAGGCACTTTGAAGTATCACAAGTCTCTTCCCCAGATTTCTCAGAGAACCTGTCCTCTTCCCAACCTCCCCTCCCACTTTTGCCCCATGGCCAACCAGGCATTACCCAAAGTTTGAGTATACCCTCAAAGTTCTCAGAATTGCTTTGCCTTCCCATATGAGAGAAAGTACATGGTAACTCATATCCCACCGGCTGACAATGAAGAGGGTCATCTGGGAGAAATGCAGCCTCACATTTAAACTATTCCCTTGTAGTTATTGTGTAGTTTGCTTTACATCCTTCAGAGGTCTGAGCATGGAAAAGGGATCCCTGTAGATAAGTACTTCAAATTGCTCTTAATTAGCCGCAAGGAGCCCCTGCACTTCTGACCATTGTCAGAACAAAACGCATCACATAATTATCATCAGAATTTCAGTTAAGAGAAACCGTCTGTGTATAGAAGACACACTACACTGTCTATGCATACTCTAGATTGTATTCTGGATCACACATGTCCTCAGAAACAGGTGATCTTAGATTACTTAGTTTGACATCCCACCTGCACCTAATTATTGCTCTTCTGAGTTGTGTCTCTGTGTTATGATAGATATAGCAAGAAATGCTGGCAAAACCCATCCCCTTCCTTAACCAGAGCCTCCGTTTTGAGGCTCTCATCTCCCAGGGTTGCTTGTATGAAGCTCTCCTCCTTTTAGAACTAAGGAGTAGGAAAAGGGCAGTGCTAAGTCAGTGGATGCTGTGGGCTGCTGGGCTCAGTGCAGTGCAGGACACAGCTGAGACAGGACTTTCATCAAGAAGAATAGCTTTGTTTCCCGTTAACTGGAATGCAGTTCCCCTTGGGATTTGTGAAAACCAAGGAACTTTTCAAGAGTCCCTTCTTAGTTTAAATACCAGGAAGCTAAAGACCAACTATGACAACTTTGTTATGTCTCATGTTTTGCAGACTGGTATTCAACACTTTCCTTCCTTTACCTTCCCTCCTATCAGATGTAAGGTTTTCTTGATTTTGATTGTTTTACTTTTTTGATTTATGGGTTTACAGAAAATATTTATTTAAAAATATTGTAGATCCTTTCTAGTAAGAAGTAGAGTACAAATCTTAAATCTCTTGGGCCACCGATAACCAATAGATGATTAGACATTCATTACATCACCATAAATTCCATCTAATATTTTAAGACCTCTTGATTCTACCAGTATTTACATCAGACCATCTGTGGCTCTTAAAGGTCAATGTTCCCCAGCTTCCTTTGAGTCATATGGAGAGTTAAATTTGTTATAGACCATAGCAAACATATCCCTATTAAAACTGGCATATTTATTGTTATCTAAATAAAATACCAGTTAGAAAGAAGATTTCTCTATCTCAGAGGGCAGAACTGACCCTCTATGTGAATTACTACTTCCTGGTGTTGGAAAGACTTACTAGGAGTTAACAGAAAGATTGGTTGTCACCACTCCACAAGACTGGGTAAAGGAGCAGACTGAGGTCAGAGGTGACAGAGTTCGGAGGTAGAGTTGCCCGCATGCCTGCAGGTAGATAGTGTGATTAGCACAGCGCACATTGAATATTTTGTGGCATCTCACATATGAAATAGAGAGAGATTTATATTTGTCCAGTTCTAAGTGTGAAAAGTGTAATCTGGAAGAATTATTATTGAAACTAGAC
Organism: Solenodon paradoxus; assembly: GCA_004363575.1. Lineage (NCBI taxonomy): Eukaryota > Metazoa > Chordata > Mammalia > Eulipotyphla > Solenodontidae > Solenodon > Solenodon paradoxus. The sequence goes on along the minus strand of RJWH01000159.1, from coordinate 70,667 downwards.
ATATTGACCAAATAAGAAACAATATCAAGAACACTGGAATTTCCTAAGATGTTTCGTTTTGTTTCTAATTGACAAACCAAAATATTGCCATGAGTACCAAATTTCAATTAAATTCAGGAAAATTACAAACATTGAGCACTTGCTAAGATCAAGTACTTGGCTGGGTACAGAGTTCCTTGCTATCCCTGAGCTTATAGCTTAGTAAAGTATACATATAAAAAACTACTGATTCTGACAGAAGATTTGATGAGAGATGAGCAGTAACTGAGGTGCAAAGTCATTGCTCTTCTCCAGACACTACCTGTAGGACATCACCCCTAAAGCAGTATTTTGCCGATAGTCTTTTTGATGACCACAACAGTGAAAAATATACCCTCAGACTTTATCAGTCAAACCATAAATATACTATGGTAATATATGACTATATTAAAAGTACATATGACACTATATATATGACAAATCCCAGTGAATTCATGGCAAGACACCAAGATAAACTTTCAAGTAGCTTTACCATTTTTATGCTATTAGATTTTTAGTGGTTTGTGCATTTTCCTGTACTTATACACATACCACTCATATTTTCTAAAGTTCCTTTAGAACTTCTTTTAAGAGAGTAGACAATCTTACGAAGCCAGTGCATGAAAATCTTTCCAACAAAGAAAAAGACCTTAGGACTTATCAAAGCAAACTCTTTGAGGAAAAGCTGTATTTAGGTGTCTGAAGAGGTTGGGGTGGGGCAGGATGGGGAGGCATAAGCGTCCTTTTCTACAAATTCCTCATCTTGTCTGTGGACTTTAGAGCTGGGGTCACCTCATAGGTCACTTACTCCAGCTTGCTCATTCCTCAGACAGGAAACTAAGACCCAGAACCATTAAGGACTTTTCCAAAGTTGAAAAGCTAGTTGGAGACAGAGAATGGACCCCCGGACTGCTTTCTGTTTGTTTTCCCTTTTTTTGTTTGTTTTGTTTTTAAACTTTCTCCTTTATTTCTCAACTTTATTTCGAAAAATTCTAAACATACGAAAAAGTTGAAAGAACAGTAAATGAACACCCATATGGATTCACTTAAGTTTGCCAGTTACTAGTGTTTTTCCCTGTTTGCTTTATATTTTTCTCTAATGTATACTCCCTTTTCACTCTCTGAATCATTTAAAATTAAATTATAAGCATCATAATCCTTCACCTCTAAATGCTTTATTATGTCCCTCTTAAAAGCGAGGACATTCTCTGGCACAGCCTCCACACTGTAATCACATGTAAGAAAATTATGAATAATCTCATAATATCTTATATTCAGTCCGAATTCCGTTACTCACCTACACCAAAAGTGTCTTTACTACCTGTCTCCCCACAATGCAGCATCAAGTCAAAGTCCACACCTTAGTTTTGGTCATAACATCTCATTAGCCCCTTGGAATCAGAATCTACCTCCGCTTCTTGATGAACACTGTCTTGAGAGTCCAAATTAGTTGTCTTTTAGAAGTCCTCCTTCAAGATCTGTCTAGTTATTTGTCCGTGTGCCATTTTCCTCGTCCCAATAACCCCAGAACTCCTAGTAGGCTGTTGCCCACATCAGGTACGTTGGAGACTTTAATAATCTTCCCGTGATCCTAAGATTCCAAGTGGCCATAGGCCACCCAATCTCTGTTGGGACTCTTCAGGTCTCCTTTGTAGAGAGTGGAAGGAGGAGTCATGGAACCTACTTACACTTGGTGAGAAATATTTTCTGTTTATTATTAAATATTTTAGGGTACACGTAAAGGGTGAATGTAGTACAAAATGTAAAAAGAAAAAAAGAAATAAGAGCCAAGACTGAACTCTGTCCCTCTCTTACTCAGCTCTCAGCTCTCCTCCCTGCTGGTGAGAGGAGCTCTAGGGGATTTTGTAATATCTTCTCAGAGATATTTGATGCATATACATCAAGTGACAGCCTACCATTCACTACATTCTGTATCTTTGCACTTCATGATCATGTTCAACTCATTTCCTCTCTCTGTATTTTCATTATCTCATCTGTGAAGGAAGCATAAGGATGGGGAAATCACTAGTGAAATACATAATTTCTCAGCAATAGATGCACGAACAAATGACAGTTTTAGGAGCTCCCCGCGAACATGTTATATCATAGCCCAGGTCAGCATCACAGAAGGCATCTTTAGGAATTGAGCATGTGTTTTGGACTCCCTAATCCCTAGTTCCAGACAGTTCCTATGACGTCTTCCTGCAGTTATCCCTCTGTTGTAAAGGCAGCTGCTTTGAAAACTCCAGAAGCCACTGGCCCAGCCAAGCGATCTGAACTCTTCCCTAAAACCTCTCTTTTGGCCTCTGCTTGTGTTTTGTTTGGCTGGGCTGGGTGCCTGCCTGAGGGTCACTGCAGCCCCACTCCAGAAAACTCATTTGGAGTCAGTCTTCACTTTTTATTCCACTTTAGCATGATTCACGCCAAACCACAGGGACCCTTGAGCAAGAATTACTGAGAAGGAAAGGTAATTCAGTGGCGGGACACATTTCAAAGCCATATGGAGTTTTTAAAGTTTCAAATAATTGTTTTACCAACTGAATTCAATTATTCTCAGAAACATCATTTATAGTAGATCACTTAAAAACAACATTGTTTACTAATAATCAGTATAAACTCCTCTGATTAATTCTACTGTTTGGAGGGGTGGGGGTGGTTAGTGAAAGAATTAGAAAATCACTATTCTGGAGCCAGTACTGGGTTTTTATTTCTCATAGGCTCTCAGGGCTTTCTTTATGGAAGTTTTCATCAGACCTCAGATTTAGATGACTCACTTTTCTGACAGGAGAAAACAAGGCACAGGTGTTCCTAAGTGAAGCAGACTTTTTTATTCCATTTCTTGGATAAGTGATCAGGGCAGCATGGATCTTGGAAATTTTCACAAACTTCTTTGTTTCACAAATGAGGAAGTAAAAATTTACAGAGGTCAAGTGACTTATTCAAGGTCACACAGCTGGACTGTGAAAAGCCAGGCTATTTCTGACTCCCATGTCAAGTCCCTTTCTTTTTTGTTTTTTTTAAAGGCTATCCATATTTTATTGACAATGATTTTGGAAAAGTGGACACATAAGAAAATCCAGAAACAGAATGAAAAACCAAACTAAAAAGAAATAAAGTATACTATAATAATCTATGCACAAGATAAATTTTCATTTATAAGAATTTAAAAATTAACCATGCAAAATACAAAAAAGTAAAGGACAGTATCTTAATCAATGTGTTATCCTTCTTTCTTGCAGCCACTTTGTTTCTGCTTAATCAAAATTTTTACAAAACTGTAATTCAGGAGCAAATGTACTATTTACATAAGTACTTCTCCTCCTCTTAGTACTTCATTATCCAAAGGAGGTATAATAGACTTACTTCTCTGAAAGATATCTTGATCAGAAAGACTGGTTAACTCTCAGAAGGATGTGGAAAGATATAACTTATAAAGCAGCATCTGCTGGGAAAATTCCTTCTATAAAAGTCATGAGTGCCTGTTAGTAACCTGTTTTTGATGCCTCAAGATTGTTTCACAGGTTTAGAAATGGAAGTCAGTCATCCTATCAGGCTCAGGCTTTGAATAATTCTTACTGAAACATGGTGATAAGACCAAAGAAAGGTATACAGACTTCTCTGAATCCACTCAGAATTAACCAAGAATTCAGAAGAGACAGTTCTTAGTGTAGAAATAGAAACCATGCAGCCATTCAAAAAGTTTACAGTAGAAACTGGAGGAGAGAGAAGGCCAGGGGAGTAGTTAGAGGTAGTTCCTTCTCTATAGTCAAAGCATTAGATTTAGAGTCAAACATTTGGGTTTGGCTTCCTCTGTCTACACGAGATCTCTGACCTGAAGAAATTATATGAATTTTTCTGCATGTCAGTTTTTCATTTGTGAAATGAGATAAATAGCATCCACTCCAAAGATTGTGGAGAGAATCAAAATGAGATCTATAGAAGCACTTTGTAAATGATTAAGAACTGTACAGCCATTAACATTATACTCATTAAGTATATTGTCTTGTCATTTAAATGGCCCTGTGATGTCAGGTAAGAGAGTGTCCCTTTTTGTCAGAGAGGTTGAACAATTTAGAATCAAACAATACTGGAGGTCATCTAAAGAAGCATTATTTGCAAGGTAGAAGCAAGGTTTGGTAAGGTTAAATAACTTGCCCTGGGTCAGAAAGCTTATTAATATCAGAGCCAAATCAAGATTTTTTTTTTTTTTAATTTTTTAAAGGAAAAATGCAAGCAGGAATGAAGGTGAGCAAGCAGGCAGGAAGAGTGAGGAGGAAGAAGCATCTTTATTTTCATTTAGTTGTTCACACAGATTATTTTCCCCCTGGACCCAGAACTGGAACCCAGGGGCACGTGACTTGCTTCTTCAGAAAGGATTGACCAAACCACTGCTCCACCAGGGTGTGCCAAGATCTTTCTTTTTACATTGACGTCTGTGATAAGAAAGGTTAGCTAACATTGTAGACTATTGGCTAAAACCCTGTTGGTTCTTCTCATGACCTTTTAGATTAGATATATATCTTCTAATCTGTGCTGCCCACTGCCTGTGTGTCACTTCAGTGGGGTATTTGTATTAGGTTAGAACTTCACACCTTCTCTTTCTTCAGATAATAGCCTCAGATGATTTTCTCATATATTTTCTCATATTTTCCCAGCACATTCTCTTATAATGTGGATACATTATGTGCATAGCCTCTCCTAAAGTTAGCAAATGATTCTTTTTTATTCCCAATCAAAAGTTAAATATAAACCTTTTTCATTAAAAATGCCAGTAGCTCTTTGTTCTAAGTAGAGTTTTCTTTGCAGTCTAAGTGTTAGAAATCATCCTTCTTGTTTGATAATAAATCTGTCTTGAATTGGAACAGTGGTTTTCATTTGTAATAGCTTTTTCTAAATGAATGCTATTTTAAAAAAATCAAAAAAGTATTTAAACAAGTTTCTAAAAGCAAAGTATTAAAACTGTTCTTCTCTAGTTGAGACTTTTCCTTACTATTGTAGTTTAATATTTATTTTGGATGCTAAATGTAAGACTCCACAAAGATTTAAAGAAAACTCTGAAAAGCAGAGAAATTGTGATCATAAAAATGTTTTTAAAGTTGCAGTCTAAATGTTAGGTGGCTTCACACTGACAGCGAGCTTCTTGTTTTCAGTGACTCCTGAAAATGTTTGCGACCCTGGCAAGGCCTGCTTAAAAACAGTGTGGCAGGAACCAGACAGGATGAAAAGCAGAATCCAGAGCTAGAGTGGAAATGAAAGTTTATGTACTTTTTTCTTTAACCCATACAATTTTGAGGATCAGCAAATTACAGTCTGTAAAACATAATGGATTTGGATGGCAGATACTAGATGATTGTAACTCAAATGTATTGTTTTTAACAGAAGTTTAAAATGATCTGTAGTAACACCAGAGAATGCTCCACATTTGGATGTACTTTGGAAACCTGTCAAGCATTTTCTTTACTTTGAGCACAGAATAGTCCCCAGGCCCATCTGGAAGATGAGAAGCAGAGCTTTCAAACCATTTTATAAGATCCTTCCTGTCCCTTAAGTGTGTCTTCTCAGCCTTTGCAATCAACTAGGCACAAAGACACCACCTTCTGCAAATAGTATTTTCCTTACCACAAAGAAAGGAAAAAGAAAGAGGAGAGAAAAAAAGAAGTAGAAGAATGGAGGGAGGAAGAAGGGGAATCCTCGACCCGCTTATTTTTATCTCATTTTCCTGAAAAAGTATGCTTCTCCCCCCCCCCCGGAAAAATAACTAAATAGTAAATAGAATATATGATAAGTGGGTAGTTTCTGAAGTGTTTGATCAGCCAGTATCTGCTTTTTCTAAAAAACATCTAACAACTCATTTGACTGCTATTTATTCACTAGCGACTGTTTCCTTGCAATGACCAATTATGACGACCCTGTGAGTAGACACGATCAAATATTTACTTACATAGTCTTATCCAGAGTCATCTGGTTAGTAAGAATTTTTAACTGGCAGTTAAAAGAGAGGCGATAGTCTGATACACTGATAGCCCTGTTACCTTAGCTGAATAAGAGAAGCCTATTTCTGTTTCAATGAACTGATCATATCCCCTTGTGCATAAGATCCTATTTAACGGATTGCTCCACCAGTACCATAATGAAAGCAGCCTGCCTGGCATCTTCTCAGGAGAACGTTATTCTTGGCTTCAGTCAGTTCCTGCTGTCCGATCAGATGTGACAGGGCCTCAAGCATGTGTCCACAGAAGAATAATGCAGACTTTCACCACATCTGTGCCCATCTCTGAAAGCTAGTCAGGTGTCTACTGAAGCCAGCACTTCCCTATGGTTTTCCATTGTCCAGGGCAGTACAGCTTTAAAAGTTCATATTTCCCTTTTTAGCTTTTTACTACATTGATAGCAAACCAAGCAAACTATACTAAGGATTTTTTTGTGTGTGAGTGTGAGAGGGGAATATAGAATTTGTTACATCCTTAGAAAGCAGCATTGTCAAGATTTCTTAATGTATTAGTAAATTTCCCTAGCAATTATCTTACATGGTCCTATTTTATTAACACAATACCCTTAAAACCGGACATCAAATCCTCTCCCAGACCTCTGCCGTTTCTGGCCTTTCTCTGAAATGCCACCTCATGAGGTCTAGAGGGTCAAGGAAACATGTCCACTTAAAACCGATTTCTACATCATGCTGCCCATACCTGGAGGCCCCCACTGTCCTGCGCAGATGCGCTGACACATGTTTCTAGGGTCTGCAGTGGCCTCCCTCTCAAATCCCTCTTCCTAGGACAGACTGGCCAATGGTGTGAACACATGCAGGTCTGAGGGACAGCAAAGGGGCAACTGAGAGATGGCGTGTGGATGTGAGGGCCAGGGGCATGTGTGTGTAAGCCAGCTGTTATGGGAGAAGAGCATGGACTGCATGCCCAGGGCTGGTACTGCCCATACTGCCAGGATCTTGCACAGGTCTTCAAGGATTTCAAGTATCTAAAATGAGACCAACTTGTTAGGCCTTTATAGTGTATATCTATCAAAGTAGAGGAACAAAATATAGTTAATAATTTGTAGCATGATTCATGGGAGTGCAATATTCAGACAACCTAGATGGGTCTTTATTTATACAATTTTCCCTTCCAATTATACACTTGCCTCTGTCCATTTCCATTCTCTCTGCTTTCCTTTTAGTCTCAGAAAAAGGGGTGTCGTTCCTTCTCTAAACTAGACTCTCTGACTAATGTGATCCTTCCACACTGCCTCCATCTACCACCTGTAAAATGAAACACATCTCTCCTCTCATCCCTCTAGATACTGTTTTATTTCTCTTTCTTATATATAGATTTTTCACTAAAATTATCTCGCCAACATCACCATGAATTCTGATGCCCAAAGGTCATTAGTCACTGTTCTCTTGGATGGCCTTTGTTGTGTAACTCAGCACACTTGCACAACTGCAGCTTCCTGAAGCCCTGTGCACTGATTTCCTGGGGCTGTCTGCCTATCCCGATTCTGCCAGTCTCTCTCCCCTGTCATCCTCACCCTGCTTTGTCTTTCTTCCGCCCACCAAGAAGGACACTCCCTGAGATTCTGTGGCGGAGGGTCTCAGCTCTTCTCTGTGTCTTTACCCTTGGCTGTCATGTGTCCCCCTCCTGGGAATGACAGCCGTATCTCTGACTATGTGAAATAAATTTCTGTTCTGATGCCTCTCGCAAATGTATAATTTCAGCTCATCTAAAAGGAACTAATCTCCCCACAAATAACCCAGCTTGCTATCTGACTTCATATTTTTACATAAAAATTTTTTCCGTAGGAATTTTCCTATACTTTTCATTTTTAATCTGATAGTTTCAGTTATATTATAGATTTGTTGTTGTTTGGGAGTTTTCTTTTGTTTCTTTGGGGGGTGTGTGTGTGTGTGTCCTAACTTGGGCTAACCACCATTTCTCACACAATTGCGGGGGAGGAAATACATTCCATCTTCCATCCAGCTTATATGTATAGAATGCAGCCCACATGGAAAAGGAAAGGTTCATATTGCCCCAACTTGATTGCAAACTCTAAAAGCATTTATGCAATAAACATACCGGGTCACTGAGAGACACTAAAATCCGAAGATGAATAAGATATGGCCTCACTTTCAAAGAATTCACTAGTTAAAAAGGAATACATAGAATTTTACAACTAAGCAATAACAGAGGCTATCTTTGACTAATAGGATTTTGGATTATTAACTCTCTTTTGCATTCTATAATTTCTGCAATGGTTGTGTTTCACGTTTCTGTTCAGAAAAAATAAACCTATTAGTTTGGTTTTTTTTTATAACTGCATCACAAATTACTACAAACATGGCAGCTTAAAGCAGTACAGAGTTATTAAGTGACGGTTCAGAAGTCCAGCAAGCTCAGCTGGCTTCCCTACTTGGAGTCTTTTGAGGCTGAACTCAGGTGGTGGTTCAGACTGACCTCCTTCCTAAAGGCGCTGTAGAGGAATCCCCTTCCGAGACCATCCAGATCATTGCAGAATTCAGTTCCGTGTGGATAGAGACCTGAGTTCACTGTTTCCCTGCTGACTCTCAGCCATGGTTGCTCCTCTCCAAGCCTTGCCCCATGGCTCCGTATCTCAGCCACAGAAAACTCTCACAGGTCAAAACCCCACACTGCAAATCTCTGTCTTCCCGTTCTGCTACCAGCCTGAAGAAACTTTGCTTTTTAAAGGACTTACAGTAGAACCCCCAGATATCTCCCACTGATTAGCTCAAAGTCAACTGATGTGTAACCTTAATTACATCTGCAAAATCCTTTAGGCCAAATGAAGAATGGAATTCTCGGCAGCCCTTGAAGCCCATGTCAGATGTTCTGTCTCCTGCTGGAGAGCAGAGATCACATAGATGGAACCAAAGTGAAGGAGCCAAGGAATTGTTTGCCTTTGTTGACAAATACACATATGTCTCTACACTTCCATGGCCATCATGTTGAGCAATTCTGGGTGATAACAGATAAGAGGTGACGGCTTACAGGCCCAATGATAGTTCTTTATGAACAGAAACTTCTCATTCTGATTCTCTTGCCTGTAGTATGACATCGCTGGACACTCTGGAGATGGCTACAATATTGGATTAGTTCCAATTAACAAAATACCAAAGAACAACAAGCAAAGACTAGAAATTCTGAAGGTAAATATATTTAATTGCCTCTGTATTGTGAAAACTTCTACTGCATTAGGTAAAGTGTCTTCTGGTCACTGAAAGAATCACTAAAGAAATAACAGATACAGAAAAGGAAAAAACTGTTTAACAGACATTCAGTCATTAAACTTGGAAAACACTCATCATGTCTAAAATCCTTTACCCTCCATGTGAAGTTTAAATACCGTTCCCTACATATTTTTCAGGGTACTCAGGATTATGGCAGGATTCTGCAACCTGCGTCTCCTTATATCCTGTACAGTCTTCTTAGACCCTAAATATTTCAGTAGAAGAGAAAGAGTGACCCCTTTTAAAGTAATCTCTAACCCCAATTTTATGTATTATTAGTATTTTCTAATAAATTCGGTTTCACAGAGATCTACGATAGAAACATATACACATAAATTAAATTTCCCCCATTGCTATTGATGTAAATCCGTGTTTAGTATTATAACTTCGTATATTGGCAACCCAGCATCCTCCTGGTTTTCCTCCTGTATTGTCGCCATCCTTTCATGTGATACCAAATTTTATGTTTTCGTCCATTTTCTCACTTTAAATGGCAACTTGAGTTTTAAAAGTATATGCGTGCCAACTGGGATAACTTTGGAACATTTCCTGTTTCTAACAAAAGTCTTTGCCACATAAAAATATAACTGTGTACCCCTATCACTCCAAGGTGCAGATTAAATACAGCTCACTCAGAGACTTCTTACTCATGTATAATAATTGGTACTTGTGCATTCTCACGGTCAAAGAAAAATCATCTTATTAAAAAAAAGTTTCTCACCCATGGCTTTTGTGCTACATCTCTTGCCCCCAGACAATGCATGCCCATGCTCAGTTCTGCATGAGTGGGGACCACACCTTAGAGGGGACAGAGAATGCCATCAAGGAAATTGTCAAAGAAGAAGCTGATGAGTACTTTGTCATTGTCTTGAGTGATGCAAACCTGTCACGATATGGAATACATCCTGCCAAGTTTGCCCAAATCCTGACAAACAACCCTCAAGTAAATGCTTTTGCCATCTTTATTGGATCTTTGGGTGATCAAGCAACCAGGTAAGTCTCATTTCAGGATATAGCAAAGGACAGGCATAAAGATACTTGAGTACCTGACACACAAATTTATCTTTTGGAATTACAAGCAGAAAGATCTTAGTTTTTCTTATCTTAAAATATTTATAAGAAGCAGAACACACAAGTGAGAGTATATATCTCCCTTAAACATAATTCTATTTAATGCACAAAGGCCACATACCTTGTTGTTACTCTGTTTTTTACCCGTTGTGCCTCGTGTATAGCACCGAGTCCTGCATGGACGGGAAATGTGCTAGTGCCCAAAGTGCTGGCCTTGTTTTCTCTTTCTGCTCCCTTGGCCTTGCTGCCTGACTACAGAAGTAAGGTTAAGAATAGACTTAATATCATGTAATTACAGTCATTTCGTTACAACTAATTTTGCATTTTTCTCAGTTTGGTGTGTTACCTTCGTGTCCTCAGTCGCAAACCATTCCCTTTCTACCCAGACTGCCTGCAGCTCAGCAAACACTGACTGAGCTGAAACAGCTATTTTGTCTTCCTAGTGAACAGATCCTGCTTGAATACTTAAGAAAGCACAATAATACCCTTGTGGTTTCCTAGGGAAATGATCCAACATCCACTGGCAAAAGATATGTTGCAGAATTAGCTGCTCTGCCAGGCTTGCCAAATGTATGATGCTGCACAGGAGGGTGGACTTTTATTAAATGTCGTTCCTAAACCAAACTGTTTTGGCACAGTGAAAGGAGGCGTGCTTTTGAATAGAACTACGTCTTGTATTTTTATTACCTTCAAAAATGGCCCTTTGTTCCAAATGATAAAGTGGCATTAAAAAAATTTATGTTTGTATAACCTCAGTGTCATTAAAGCAGCAATTGCTTAAATCAGATTGCAGTTCATATTGTGAAAGAGAGAAAGGGGGAGAGAGAGGGAGAGAGAGGGGGAGAGAGAGGAGACAGTGAGAGAGGAGAGAGAGAGGAGAGAAAGAGAAACTTAGGGTTTGACTGGACATCGTTTTTCGAGACCTGGCTTCCAAGGCAGGAAAAGCACTTAGAAGTGCAGTGTGAGGCCCACACATCAGCAGGACCCGGGTGAGCTAATCCCACAATGGTCCCTAGTGCTCTGTGGCAAGGTAATATAAAATACCAGAAAATGACAGTTATAAAAGTGAGAAAAATTTTCCTGTCAAATCTGCTGATTTTTCCTACTGAAAAGGCCTTTCTTTCGATTCACTGCTTTCAAAGTGTCTCTCCTTTTTGCTCTTTCAAGCCTTCCATTGCCTAGTGACAGCTAATTCAAGTGCAGGCAGGGGCAAGGTATTAGCAAGTAAAAACTTCCTCTCCTAAGAAAACTTAGTTGTAGTGGCTTGCTGGGGCAGGAGGTGGAAAGGGACCCCCAGTTTGCAATGGTAATTTGCTTTCATTTCCTTCCGATAGGCTGCAGAGAACTCTACCAGCTGGCCGGTCTTTTGTTGCTATGGATACCAAGGACATCCCTCAGATTTTACAACAAATCTTCACCTCCACCATGTTATCCACTATTTAAGAAGTGCCTGCTATCACCCCGGTGACCATAGAGTGTGACAATAGGAATAAAGAATACTGTGAAGAAAAGACATCTGCATAGTGAACTTGTATGGTGACAGGAAGATTCTGGCATTCCTAGTGGGTCTTCCTGCACTTGCTCAGTAATCAGAATTTAGAAAAGCAGTCTGAGGGAGGCTTCTGCATGGAAATCTACAACAGTTGATGGGTAACAAATCATTAGAGGAAGCAAGTTGACCTGCTCTATAATATAAAAGGCCAGGGTTAGAGGAAGGTGGTTTGAGAGCTATGATGCTTGCTCTGCTTCCAGAAACCAGAGGGAAAAAGAGGGAAAAAGAATACCTTATTTTTGCCTTAACACATCATCTGGTGACCTAAGAGAACAAAAGTGACCCCATCAAACTAAGCCTGGATGCCACATCCTGACACTGAGACACAAGTCTTTGCAAACCCACTAACCTGCTCCTGTATTGCTCATCAAGCAATGATTTTATAGTGTTTAGCACAAGTCCTTCTAACAGCCATGTTTCATAAAGGTTTGATTTTCTCAATAATTCCGTTTTCTTAGCCAAAGCCAAAGGAATTAAAAGATGCTTGGATTGCTTCCTTCCCCACGTGACTTTTAAAAGTCTCTTTAAATAATGAGCAAATGTCCTATTCTCCGTAGTGCCCCAGTAAAGGGATAAATGATGTCTTGCCTCAAGTTTCTTGTTTTTCTGGTTTCAGTGTTTCTCAGAAACTCCCCACTGTTCCACTTTGGTGCCCAAAAAATAATGCTCAAAATAATATGCTTATTAGAAAAAAAAATTATTGAAAATATATAAAATTGAAGTAAAAACAAGACAGCATGTTTGAACTGAATGCTAACTAGAGATTCTTTCAATGTAAAAAAATATTTTTTAAGCCCCATTCTTTTTTCAAGCTTCATTCTTTTATCTTTCAAAGTGTACCCTATTCCTACCCTCTCTTGACCTGACCTTTTTTTTTAATCAATAGACTCCATGTCACTACTTAAAAGCGAATGCTTTAGTTGATGTCAGTCTCTCTTTAATCACATAGTACAAAGTTCCTCTTCACCACTGATGGCAGAATCAAACACTGGGGCCACTAATATGTGTGAGCTTTCCTTATCGTTAGTTGGAAAAAGAAATAATATTGTTAACTTACTCACTCACATGTAGTGAAATTGTACTGACCCATTTCACTGTATTCAGTATAGGAAAGAGGAAAAGATAGTGCCCACCCCATCTCCTTATTAACTGTCAAATAAAAGCAATCAGATTTCCAACACAGTATTGCCCTATGACTTTGCATAACTTGTCTTGTTTTTCTAGCCACTTTGGTCTGTGAATTGAACCATCCAAAGATGCAAATATTTCAACCTAATAAGTATCTTCAAAAATATAACTGTAGTTACAGGAATAGCACAGCTAGCCTTTTAATGATTACTTACTATATACCAGGTATGTTAAGTGGTTTAATACATGATTCCATTCAGTCCTCACAACAATGCATATAAAATGAGTCATTTTTCTTCATTTTACAGAAAAAAAGTGAGGTTCAAAGAATTTATCACTTTACCAACATTTCCTGTACCAGATCATTGACTGTATTCTTAGCATCCTCATTTTACAAATAGAGAAATAGATTTAGAAAGTTCACAAAAATGGGCCTCAATCACAGCATAACTCCACTGCGCCAGCCCCTCTCAGCTTCTTATTCTTAACGCCCCTCGATGTCAAGCTCTTGTTGCCCTTTTCTCCTTCTCCAGTGCAGCTTCTCCTCAAGCAGGCTGTCCACATTTCCCAGCGCTCCCTTCCCCTCGTTCTCAGAACTATCTGCGTACACTTGGGTCCTCGGAGATGCCTGTGGGAACCAAGGAACCACTGGGGGATCACTTCCAACCTCTCCTTCCAGAGAAAAGCAGCAAACTGAAGAAGGACCCATCCAAGTGGCAGCCTATCTGCCAAGGTGCCCTTTTGCCAGATATCCCAACCCCTGAAAATCTTTGGAAGTTGAATCCGAAATTTGTGATGAACAGAACAGTCCTTTATTTAATTACCTACCTGAGTGAGCAGTAGCCATTTCTTGATACATGGAAAGAATGCTCTCAAGTAATTTAATTTCCCTTTCCTTCTGGCCAGACATCCTCTGCAATTGTTATTTTTAAAAAACATAACTCCTGACTTTTCTTATTTGTAAAAGGGAAGGATGATGGGGGAGGGGAGTGGAGACTGAGAAGATGAAGGGTTTATTTTCATTTCTGGCCAATACCTAAGAAGTTTATGCCTTTATTATTAAATATACTTAATTATAGGCCACTCTAAGCTGTTCCCAGGCCCTTCTCAGGGTCAGGACATTATAATAAATGGATTGTGTGCCTCAGGGGGTTCCATTGAAAGACCTCTAAACCAGGCTTCTTAGTGAGCCCTGTGTAAAGGCACTTGTAATGCTGAGAAGGTTCATTGTTATCCTGGAGCAGGAGGAGGAATGAATACCATGAATAACCTCATATATGATGCGTATTCCCCCTGGATTCCTTTGTGTACCCCAGAAAAATGACCTCATTACACAAGGGGCACCCTAGAAGTGGATGGAAGGCGTGCTTGAGCCCATCACAAGTTTGGAGTACATCATTTAGTACTTTATCCTACACCCTTTCCTGTGAACTGTCAGGAGAGAAGAAATCCATCAATGCCAGCAAGATTTTCCCTCAAAAAATGCTAGGGCTTTGAAAGCCAAAGAGAGGTGGACAACACTGTTAGTGTCCCTGAAAGACCAACTCCAGAGGCTTCCGCCCTCCCTCCACAGGCTCCCTCTTGTGCAGGCCACATCAGCCAAAATTAAACTCTCCAGTGAAAAGAGCAGAGGTGGGGGGCACAAGAGGAATCAGTGCTTATTTGTTGCATTTCTCCTTGTTTCCAACAGTCAAGTTTTAAGAGCCATCCCACACATTGTAAGATGCTGTCTTCTGCCTGGACAACTTTTTTCTGGAATTGCATCGCAGGAACAGGCAAATGTCCACTTGCATTTAGTAAATTGTACATAGATTTTTCATCTTAAGAAACATACCCACTTTTTAAAAATCAACCAGTAGCAGATGTAGCTAATTTAGTTCCACTTTCTAGTCAGCATTATATCATGAAGTTCTTACCCACTGCCTTTCCTTTACCCTTTTGTGTTACTTGTAGCGAAAGTACTACAGGTAATAGAAGGCAGTCCTAATGTTCCCTCTTATAGTCAGAGAAGTTACAAACTCTAGGCAGAATTAGTCAGTAGAAAGGAAGTTGTAGACACTGCTTATCAATAACTACCTGTAAAATTGGACTAGTCACTTCTGGGTCTCAGTTGCTCCATCTAAGAATTTAAAAAGTGGGGCAGAGCGATCTCTGATTCTAGATCCCCATGCTCCTATTACTCCTATAACTGCTTTTGTCCCTGATATACCTTATAAGAGCCACACCATTTCAGTGCATTTTTGTCTCCAGAGCCCTGCACGCTGTTCAGCTCCAATTGCACAGAGGATTTTGGCATCTAGATTAATTGCCCTAAGAAAATTGTGTGACTGAACATGCATTCTGAAAGTTATGTAAACATTAGAATTGCACAAAAGCCCCCTCTCCCCAGCTAGACAGGTATTTCTGTTGGGTATTTCTCAAGATTTCTGTCCATTGTCTCTTTGCTGCCTTAAAATAAAATTCCACATCTGCTGATCTGCAAAGTGAGATCAAAAAGGATCAGGAATTGGAAAACTACTGTGTGCCAAGAGCTGACCTTTGTGCCAAGGTTGAACAATGCGCAATTGTATGTGTGGTTTTTTTAATTGTTAAATCCTGTAAACAAAAATCTCCAGAGGGGAAAACATGCTTGCTGAGCAAAGCTCCCAGGTTGAGAATGATTTGACACTCCTTTTTTGAGACTAAGCACTGTCTAGGGTTTTTACCATCAAACAGAAACCGCTTCTGTTCTCACCGAGCCTGCATGTTGGCTTTGGAATGCCAGGGCTGCATAGTTTTCAAATGGAGTGGGGCTTGTTCTATTTAGCTACTCAGAGCAAAGTATCACACTCTTCTGAGGTGGTTTGGGTCCAGAATGTGGTGGGAACGTCATGTTCTGCATGTTAAAATCACATGCAGCCCTGAAACATCACTAACGTAGGTGGAACTTGACCTGGAAATGAAGGAGCGACGTCTGTCTGTACATTTTGAAGCAAGTTTGTCTTCCTGTGGTGGTCAGATGTGGCAAGAAAATAAGGACCTGTCCAGAGTGCTTTATGTAATTGATTCCAGGATGCCACAAATGAAACATTGTAATTGACACTTGAAGGAAAAATAAGTGTATTTACTAAGAAAAGGCACTAAGGTGGCTTTTAAAATGCACTATATTTATTTTAATAAACATGGATGTTAATTTAAAGAGACTAACCATTTCTTCAAGCTGGCTCTAATGAAGTCTATCATCGGAACTCTAGGAACAGATTGTGTCTCAGTGAAACTTGTTGATCATTTCCTTTCACAAAAGATTTTTGGCCCACATGACATTCAGCCCTGGCCAAAGCTCTTGTGAGCTCAATGGAAATCAAACCGGCTCACCAGGGAGTTAGCCCCTTGACAAGCCTGGGCCTGGTCTCCAGTAGGTGGTTCCAGGTGCGCCTGGGCTAACGAAGAATCCCAGGGTCCCTGCTGCCAGCCAGGATGCTAGGATGTCAGGTTCCAGGGTGCTATGCCCTAAAAATAAAAAGGGCAGGTGATTCGAGGGGCTTGGGGGAGGCCCAGGGCTTAGTTAATAGACACATGGGCTGGGAAATTTTTTAACAACTATTTTCAAGGCTGATAGAATATGCATGTCCACACATTGCCAGCTCTAGTACAAAGGTACGCCATTTAATATGTAGTGCCCAAACTAAAGAGTCCCTTTTTCTCCCTATGAGCTTTCATGAAGACTGGAAAAACGGGACTGCTCTCTGCAGAGGTGGAAGATTATAGCGGGGCCCCCAAACCGCCTGAAAGCAGACATTTAGTCACTTGGCTGGAGTACAGCTCCACACAGCTGGCCTGGCTCCTTGCCCACGGACATCTGAAGTCTGTCTTTAGGGTGGTATTTCTCCGTGAGAGGGGCTTCTCTTTCAAAATACAAATAGCCCTGAGAGGCTATCCATCATTTACATCTTGGGTTGAATTACTGCATTCACAGGTTTTCCTCCTCGCCCTAGTGGAGATTGAAGTCCTCAGGAACTTGGGGAAGGAGCCATGGGGGTTTGAGACTTGGCGTGTCACCCAAGCAGAAGACTGAGCCTGGGACACAGCAAGAGGACACACCACACGAGTTCATTTTGGTGACAGTATGACCTTGGGCAACACTTTGGCCTCTGTCCTCCCGAGAGCACACATTGGAGGCTGTCTGGTTGTGGATGGGCAGTGGTTTGGTGCTCCTTAGTCTTGCTTTGCAGAGACATCAGATTTTCACCTGTATTTTTCCCCTTCCTCATAGGTAGCTCTGCCTTTCAGACAGCCCGGTTATATATGTGATCAGAGGCTTTCTGCCCCAGGCCAAGGTCTGGGACTCTTAGCCCTCAGCCCCTAGGCCGCATGTCCCGTGAGGTGAACAAATCAGTTTGTTATTCCTACTTTAGTCTGCCAAAGAAGAACTCTTGACCTGTTCCGTGGGCCTTTAGAAAAGGAATTTACACTCAGGCCACAGGCCTGATTGGAAACCATTTCCCTCCCGCCCAGGCTGGGCCCTGCCCCTCAGACAGCACAGCCAGTCGTGGGGGAGCTGAGGGAAAAAGAGCTTTGGAACTCCTAAGCTCCATATCTGAAGGGCTGAAATCTTACACTTAGAATGTTCTTCCTGTGGACTGAGAGTGTTGAGTAAACTTCTAGGAAGTTTTCTTGAATATTTGTAGTCAGCTTACAGGAAAAAACTTGCGTAACATTTTAAACACAAGTATAATTTCCTTAGCATGAGAAAATCAAGTACCTCTGAAAAATAGTTTTGCTTTTTTTTTTTTTAAAAAAAAAAACAACCTCCTGCTTTTCATTAAGATGGGTCCCCTTGTCCCTTTTCTAAGGAGAACTTGTTTCATATCCTGATTCTTGCTCAGCCAAGACTTTCTTCCCTGTCATCACACACACATACACACACACACACACACTCACACATACTACAAAGACCATGACATCAATTTTCTTCTTAAAAACACTCAGCTCCTCCCCACAACAAACCAACTCATCCTGTCATTTGACATTATTAAATCTGACTGTCCCAGCTAGGTTTTGTGTGATTAGAGGCCACGTGGCTGGCACCCTAAAAATATAAAAATATTAACAAAAGTCAGACAAGGCAGGCAAGGCACAGGAGGCAGGGAGAAGTTGATATTTTTGATGAGAAGATGCCCCTTAGTTTCTGCAGTCAGATCCACCCCTGCCCCCGAGAACCCTGCAAAGTCGAGATGGAGAGTCTGAGGATCTATGTGGAACCTGCACTTAATCCTACCAGCCCCCAGGCAGCTGGGGCAGATTTCCTGGTCTTTCTGCGCATCGGCTTTCTCACTCTAAGAAGAGAATAACAGTCCTGTATCTCCGGGTTCATGTGAAGATGTAAACATGGTGAAAGCAGCACTGAGTGTTCTCCAGCTCTGCACACGTAGCTTTCAGCCTGAGAGGAGAGTGGCCCCTTGCAGTGTGACCAATTTTGTTTGGGGACAGAGACATCCTTTGTCCTGGTCGAATACCCCAGAATGAAGCAGAGCATGGAGCGGCTGTGCACCCCACAGTGAATGAAGTGGGAGCCCAGTCGTGGAAAAGCCACATGCAGAGGACAGTAGTGTGTCCATAAGGTGATGGAAGGACAGTCAGCTCCAGCACCTCTGTCCCTCCAGAACAGGACACTGCCACGGTCTGTCTTATTTTCAGACACGGATGTACTCATGAGTTCATTTTCGTGGTCAGGGCTGTGTTTCTTGGGCTTCACCATCTCCTGTCTCAGAGTGAGGAGAGGTGAAACGGCCGTTCTTAGCAGTGGCTCCAAGTGTGCAGCAGCTACAGGTTTCCCTTCAGGAGCCTATTAGCACTGGGATTGTTTTTAAAAAATAAAGCCTAATCGTGCCCATCTGAAATGCCTTCCTGGCCTCTACCCCTTCTTCAAACCCAGGGGAGAACCCCAGGCTCAGCTAGATATTCAGATATCCCTCGAAAGGACTGACCCTTTGAGCCGGTCTCTTCTAGGAGGTGACCAGGCAGTCTTAGAGGGCTAAGCTGGGCTACCACGTTTTGGTCTATGTAGGTATATGCTTCCTAAATATGATTACACCAAATAACTATTAACTAGCACTTCCCACGTGCCAGCTATTTCCTGAGCACTTTGCAGAAATAAGTCATTAAGTCCTCACAACTCCAGGAGACAGGCACAATGCTTACTCCCCTTTTATTTAAAATGCAAAACCAACCAGTTTACCAAAAAAAAGGCATACTTGCTGGCAGAGAGAGAAGTGCACAGGGTACCCTCAGAAGACTAGGAATGTGGCCCTGGTTCCTGACTTTCCATGTCTGGTTGCTTTTTCACTCACAGCCTAGTATTCCCGGATTGAAACAAAGACCAAGAAAGCCAAGTAAAATTTAAACTGAAGAAAGTAGTTACTCACTGCTAAACAGCTATTTAATCCAAGGAAATATTAGGTCATCACTGTGCAATGTGCTCATACAATGAGCATAGGCATTTAAGGCCCTTCCCTCTGGTTGCTCACACTCAGTGGGGAACAGGACAGGGCCCCATGAGAGTAACAAAACAACTCACAGTGTTTGACACCCATCGCCCTGGCTATGGAGCAGAATAGTCAGGGGCCTTCATACACTGTTCCATCACTGTTCCCATATCTGTCTTCCCTGTCCTGGGAAGAGCACCAATCAAGTCTTGTTAGTCTTGGCATGGTGCCCCCAAATGGTCAGTAACTATTGAACGAACACCATGGGCTGCAGAAGAAGGGGCCTGGGAGGCAGGACACATGCTGTCTCTCAACAATGACAAAATTTCATCCGCCAAGAGAATCTGGCAATGCCAGGGGAAGGTAAAGGTCAGAAGAGTTTGAACAAAAGTCGAATTTGGAAGCTTTACGATGGTTAGCCGAGGTGGCAGATCTTACAGGACTTTCTCCCTATCCTTGGCTCCCACTGTTCAGCCAAGAATTCCTAAGCAAGGCCCAGCTCTGAAAAGTATCCTTCTAACCTCAGAGCCTGCAGAGGGTGGCCTTCTGTGCTGTGTAGCTGCAAACTCCGACCCTGACTGGTCAGAGCTGATGTGGGAGCCAGTGGGCAACCTCCCGTAAACCAGAGTAATGACAGCTCAACAGAGGAAGCTTCATTACATGAAGGACTTCATGATGTGGCTGTTTTGTTTTGCTTTGATTTTTTTTTTTTTCCTCCTTGAACACGGGCCAAGAACCCTTTTTGACCCAAGATTACAATTGGGTTGGTGATGAAAATCTGTGTCATGCCAAAGGAGCCCTCGCGGAGAACTCGCTTTTGTTGAACTTTTATTGAAAATGGCTTGTCAAAAAGAAAAAAGAAAGAAAGAAATTAGCAAGGAGGATCAGAACCAGCTCAGTCATTGTGATGCTGCTTGGAGTCCCTCCTTGATCATCAAAACTGCCAGATATTTCAGCTCTACACATAACCCAACGAGACCTCCAGACTCACAAGTTTCAAGAAGGCTTTGAAAAAAAGTCAATTCACCAGTGTTTGCAAACGCAGGCAAAACCTGTGTTTCAGCAAGTCACTTTGTAGAGAGCCTGGCACAGCACTGACTGGACAAGTGGGACAGATGAATGGTGATAGATGAATAAGCAGGTGGGTGATGAAGTGGGTAGATGGATGAGTGACTTAGAAAGGAGAAAATCTACCCTATTTAAAATGCTTCAGAGAAAGAAGATTCTCTTATCAATATCTTATCAGTACTTTGTCAGTACCCAGAGTCATAGTCTAGCAGAGACAGAGCCTCAGCTTTAGCCCAAGCAGGTGCTCTGCTGCCTGCTAGAATGGGAGCATCTAATCAATTCACGCAAGAGATGAACTTGAAAAATGCTTCATCCCACAAGAAGAGCAAACCAGAGACCCAAGTTTGGCCCTATAACAAAAGACAAATATGGTAGTGAGCAAAAAGTTACATCCAGGTCAGCCCCTGGTGACAAGCAGACATCCAAGCAGCTGTGTTCAAAGGATAATGTGACAACCAGCAGAAACCATTTTTCTGTGGGTACCTGAGTGAGCTCTGAGGGTCCAAAGGCTACTTAGCAAGGCACAGAGACCTCAGCAATAGATGTTCTTAAACACCTGTGCATTGGATTTCAAATTATGACTCCCATACTATCTAGTTTTCTGTCCTAGGAAAGGTTTAAAATTATTTTGAGATGTAAGTCACAAAACATTTAAGTTCTCTATACATCTTTTTAAAGCATACAATTCAGTGATTTGAGGTACATTCACAAAGTTGCACAAACATCACAACTACCTCCTTCCAGAATTTTTTCATCACCCCAATAGGAAATCCCTTATTCAATAGTAGCCATTTCTTATTGCTTCTTCCCATTGCCCAGGGCCCCAATTAATCTACTTTGTCTCTATGTGTTCACCTATCCTGGACATTTCATATAAATGCATTCATACAACATAGAACTTGGAGTCTTTCACTTCATCATCTCACTTTATATGGACAAATAAAATTCAAATTATGAATATACCATGTTTTGTTTATTCACTCATCAGTTGATAGACATTTTGGATGCTTCCACTTTTAGCTAATGTGAATAATTTTGCTATGAACATTCATGTATAAGGTTTTGTGTGGACATATGTTTTCAGTTCTCTTAGATACATAGCTAGGAATGCAATTGCTAAGTCACATGGTAACTCTGTGTTTAGCTTTTAGAGGAATTATCCAGCTGCTTTCCAAAGTGGCTGCACCATTTTATGTATTCTGACCAGTAGTATGAGGGTTATAATTTCTTCACATCTTTGCCAATACTGGTTATTTTCATCTTTTTTTATTATGGCCATCCACAGATTTAAATTTACAGGATGTAAAGTGGTACCTCACTGTGTTTTGGATTAGTGTTTTCTTAATGATTATTAAGAGAGCATTTGTTTATGTGTTTATTTATCATTATGTATTGATCATTTATCTATCTTCATTAGAGAAATGTTTATTCCAATTTTTTGCCCATTTAAAAATTTTTAATGACTAGGTATTTGTCTATTTTTGATTTGTAAGAATTCTTTATATCTTTTCAATACAAGGCTATTATCAGACATATGATTTGCAAACGGTTCCCCTATTTCCGTGGGTTTGTCTTTTTACTTTCTTGACAGTGTCCTTCAGAAAACAAAAATTTTTAAATTCAATCAAATCTATTTTTCCCTTTCGTTGCTTGTGCTTTATTTGCATGTCACAGCTAATCCAAGGCCAAAAAGATTTCACTTACAAATGATGCATCTGGACACACTACCTCTGTGGTGTGAGGTGTAAGTTAGGTCTCTCACCTTCCCTACACTCCCAGCTCAGCTTCCGTCTTGTGGTCATTGGACAACCAGCCCTTGCCCAGGCCCTGCCCATTCTCATGCCACATATCGACACAGGACACCTTAGCTATACAATAACCAAGAGAAGGATAGCCATTGATTTTTCAGTGGCCATGACTATCTCCTTGAATAGATCCCCTACGTGTGTGGTGGCTCCCTGGAGTTTACATCATCTTTGAATAGCAAAGAACGATGAGAGAACTGTGGTGAGCACATGATGGAGGAGCACTCAGCCCTCAGGAAAGCTACAGCTAAAGAGACAGAGAACTCTAGCAGAGACGAACATAGGCCATCTATTTGTACAGAATTCAGGATTTGTGTAGAAAATCTTTTCAGTTGTTGGACTTGTCAATGTGTTACAAGACAAGGAGTAAAGTAACCTATGTGGATTCACAAAGGACACACGAGCAAAGTGTCACTGAATTGTACTCCTACTCTGATGTGAAGCCCGCTTTGGATAAACTGATGGTAAAGAAACAAATGGGAAAAATATTAGATCTATTGAAGAAAAATGATGAATGAGCCATGGATAGTCTTACTTGGAAGCAGATCACAGTCCAGAAGAAGGTCTGGAAGCAGGAGCAACAGTAGATCTCGAGATTATCTCAAAATTCATTCCCAATCCAGACCTCAGAGCAAAGGCTGATCATTTACTTGAATGAAAGGCAAGAATCTAGATCAAAGAGCTAATCTAAAGCCATAGCTTATTGGGACTACTATTCAAGCTCTGGGAACAGAGCTAAATTAAGTATGAAACAACTCAAAGCAGGTTTTATTCTCAATCTCATTTTCCTAATAGACAATGGAAAAGTTGACATAAAGTCAGTCTAGATCAAGAAGTCAGACTTCCTCTAATCCACCCTACCTGCTCCACCCTCAAAGGCTCATTCTGTGTCCCCTTCACCAAAAAGAGTTTCGTGATCTAGCTCTAGATCTCCAAGGTCATGGTCCAGATAAAATTCCAGAGATTAACCTAGAGCTTTAAATTCTTTGTGCACTTTTTTTAACATGTTCCCACTTGTGGATGCAGTTATTTTTGATATCTGTACTGTCTGTTCTATATGAGGAATCTCCTGAAAACACGGTCACGGAAAAATTGTATTTGTGACCAACAATGAGAAATAGATTCTAAAGAAATGGTGGCATGAAATCAAAGAACGTCTTTCTTTTCAGAGTTAAGATAACTGATTTTATAGCATTTGAACTAAAAGTAGCCCTTTCAAGAGTTGAATGCTTAAGGCTTTTCAATTTTCAATTATGTTGGTTTTTATAAAGCTTGAGTTAAATGAGATTCAATTAGCCTTATTAAATAGTCACTATTAAACTCCTTTAAATATTTGCTTAATTGATTAGATATTGATATCTCCTATTTGTAGAACCAATGTTAATTAGTGTAAAACAAGGTCTCATACCAGTCATAAATTATTCAAATTTGAATATCATTATTTTGTTCTGATAATCAAATTTGCCAGCATCATTATCTATCCTTTAATAAGCTAAGAATAAAGCTATTTTGCAGCTTGAAAACATAAAAAAGGTTTATGCTTTTGTTTTAAGTTTTATTTTTTACAATTAGGTCTTTGATCCACTTTGAATTAATTTTCGTAGATAGCGTGGGTGGGGTAGGGGATTCAACTTTATTGTTACATGTGGGTATCCAGTTTTCCCAGCACCATGTATTGAAAAACATTTTTTCTTCATTTGAATTGTCTTTGAATCTTTGTCAAAATTTAACTGAATATAAATGTGTGGGTTTATTTCTGTATTCTCAATTCTATCCCAATGCTCTATAAGACTATCTTCAGGCTATGGCTGCATGGTCTTGATTACTGTAGTTTTGATGTCAGAAAGTCTGAGTCCTCCAACACAGCTCTTTTTCAGAATTATTTTTGCTTTCCAGGTCCCTTGCATCTCCATATGAAGTTTAAGATCAGCTTGTCATTTCTGCAAAGAAGCCAGCTGGAATTGTGTTAGGATTGTGTTGAATCTGAGGTCACTGGGGTGGGGAGGGGTATTGCCATCTAAGAATAAGTCTTCCAACTCATGAATAGGAGATATTATCTCCTATTTGTAGAAACAATATTAGTTTGTGTAATACAAGTTAAGTCTCATATCAGCAAGAAATTATTCAAATTTGAATCATATTATTTTGTGCTATTAAGCAAATTTGTCAATATGCTTCATTTATCTAGGTCCTCTTAATTTGTTTCAGCAGTGTTTCATGATTTCCAGTGTATAAGACTTGCATGTCTACGTATTTTATTATTTTCGATGCCATTGTATATGAAATAATTTTATTTTTCACATCGTTCATTGCTTGTGTCCAGAGATTCGACTATTTTGTACATTGATTGTGTATCCTGCGAGGTTGCCGGAATTGTTTGCTCCAATAAGGAAAGTTTAAAAAGTGCGCGTCTTTCCGTTCTTACAAATACTCAGCTATTTTAAAATAATGTTTTCAATTGCTGTGAGTCTTTGGCTAGTTTTGAGTTTCGAAAAAGCTAATTCTGACAAAATTTGCCCAGGTTTTCAGTGCTTTTATGGAGAGAAAGACTTTGGGAAGTCCTTACTCTGTTTTCACTGACATTGCTGCCTCTTATGGAAGTTTTTTATACCTCCATTCTCTCAACTGCAAAATGAGGAGATGATCAATAAGAGAATGTGCTACAGCGCCTGACACTACCTGGCACCAGGAGGTACTTACTGAGGAGCGTTCTTACCCACGAGGGAGAGGAAGTGTCAGCGAATGTGCTAGAGTCTGTGAACACACAGCAGTGCGACTGCCTACGCTCAGCTCATGTGCAAATGCCCTCTAGCTGACCGCAGCCTCAGTTAGCTCTCAGTTCCACATGCAAACCCTGCCTTTCATCACAGTCTCCCTGTCAGCCTTTCTCTTCCCAAGTCGTGCTATTCAGTGTCTGTTATCCTCTAGGTGGTGATACAGTAATTACTAATACGTTACCTCTCCAGGTAACCGAGGGCGTGAACCCAGTCTTGCTCACAGGTCTGAGTGAGTTCACGGAGACTGAAGGAAGTCACAGTCACAGTTTAGGGGAGGCACAAAACCACCAGCTCCATCCACCTTCCCTTCAGACCAGCCCTGGCTAAGTGGACATTCATGGTTTATATATGATTCTAAGATGACTAACCAAAGATGTTACATGGTCTGTAGTATGATGAGAGAGAGCAATAAACACAGTATCACGATAAACCTGAACACTGGCACACAGGCTTCCACACACACCTCCTCCCAAGCTCCTGGCAGCCCTCACAGCTGGGTAACAGGGTACCCAAGACCCTCGCATGGCGTTCCCCCAGCTCCGCTCCCAGGCTCCATCCATGCCCCACACTCAGTCACCAGAGCTCCTGATGCCCGATCGACTTCACATCTGCTGCCTCCTTTGCTGGAAATGCCCTCCAACTCCCTCACCTATGTGCCCACGCTGCATCGTGCAGCTCACATACCCTGAGAGAAGAATTCCTAGAGAAGCTTCTTTGCTACTGCTTGGCTACATAATTTACTCATCTATTCAACAAATATTTGTTGAGCACCTGTTATGTTTGAGGCAAGGCACTATCCTGGGTTGGAGAAACAAAGAACTTGCTTCTGGAACATACCGTCTAGAGACAAGAGCCAGAAGATAGATAAGTGTATACACACACACATATGCATAAATATATATACATATATAAATTATAAAAATATAATTATTATAAACAGGTAAATATATATGCACACCCACACACATATGTGAGAAATATGTAGCTAGTGATAAACTAAAGGTTAGCTTTGGGTTAAGAGAACAAGTTTAAGTATACAGGAAATCCTCTCTCAGAAGATACCAATAGAGCAGAAATCTGAAAGAAAGGAAATAGCAGAGGGCTCAAATATCAAGGAGAAAAGCATTCTAGCCAGAAGAAACAGAAGTGCAAAGGCCCTGAGGTGGAGATGTATTTCGCAAGCTTAAAGAAACTAGAGAAGGTCAGTGTGACTGCACTAGACTAAACAAAGGGAGAAAGTGAGAGGAGGAAGGGAGAGAGAAAGCAGGGCCCTGGCCAAGTGTGGCCTTAAAGAGCTTGGTAAGAACTTTGGATTTTATATAAGCTTGGAAGTCAGTGGAGTGTTACCAGAAGAGTGACATATTCTGAAATGCATTTTGAAAGGATTACTCAGGCTGCCATATTGAGAATAGACCGTGGAGGACCAAGTTTGGAATCCAAGAGAGGAAATTGCTGCGGCAATTTGGACATGTTAAGATGGTGGTAGGAACCAGGGTGAGCAGTAGAGGCGGTAAGAAGTAGTGAGAAACTGGAGATATTCTGAAGGTGGAACCAATGGGATTTGCTGTTGGGTAGATTTGGAAAGTAAGAGTACAGGACTCTAAGGGTGACCCTACATCTTTTGATCTGAAAAACTGAAAGCACAAAGTTGCCATTTACTGAGATTGAAGATTGAAAACTAAGCAGAGCCGGTGAGACTTGAACTCCACCTTCTGTCTCCAAGGTCATGCTCCTGTCTCACAGCATGAGACCCCAGCTGTGCTATAACATACCTTGCAGCAGTTTGCTGAGATGTCGACTTTTGCAAGTCTTGCCTGTGACTCTCTGTGGTTGTAGACTGGGCATTTACAGTCCAAACTACAGTCCTTGGACATCACCAACCGAGATCCTCTTTCCTCAGCCTGAGCGTACTGGGAAGTAGGAGAGCTTGCTCAGGTCCCAGGAGCTAACCTGCAGTGCCCTGACCACCCACATGAGAAGACCCTCTGCTGAGGCACCCACGGGTTCCAACATGGCTGGGCCACTGACTTAGATCAGCAAGTGCTTCTTCAGTGCCTACTGGTGTTGATGGAATCCAGCTGTGCTTAGCAAGGCACTAGGCATGGTGCAGGGATATAAACTCTGGTCCTTACAAAGTAAAAAGAACCAGACAGAGGCTGCAGAACACTTGTCTGCTCAGAACTGAAACCAAATGAAGCTTTCCAAGAAAGCATAGCAAGTATACTGACTTCACTTCACTTCCCTACTCTTTGCTTTGAAGGTGAGCATGTTTCAAAGTTTATGGGTTGTTTTTATTTAATGCAATATGACCATGCTCTATCTGGGAATGTCTCCCAGCAAAACCCAGTGTGTGGGATGTGAAGAATGGTGACAGAGCTGGAGGCTGAGCCCAGGATGTTCACTTTCTACCCTGAGCAGTGGGACAAACTGAGGAGAAGACCAGCAACCAGAGGTAAGAAAATGAAGGATCAGCCAGGCCATACTGATTTGGAAACAAGTCAAATTTTGATTCTAAACTCAGGAGCCTGAGCCAATGACCTGTTCTCCTTGCGGATTCCTCTCCATCAGCCAGTTCTCGATCAGCAGACAGACGAGTCATTCATTGCACAGGAGCTCCCATGCAGGCCTGCGGGTGGCTCCAACCCCCTCCTTGTCATTTAGCTTCCCAGTCAGTTTTGTGGACAGCACCCAAATAACTAGATTAAGGTAAAAATTAAATGAAAAACATTTGCTCCTTGAAAATTGCTAACATCTGTCCTGGCTAGCAAATCAAAATGAAACTCTTTGTAATTAAGCATAAAGAATTCCCAAGGAATCCTGGTGGGAGATTATAGCTGCTCCTTCTACCCCTACCTCCCTGACGGCCCATGAGAGTCCTCAGGACTGTGCTGTGGGGCCTGTGGGCAGGGACAGCAGGGAAAATGCAGGGGTTAGTATCAGGCCGATCTGGTGGAACTGGCTCCACTATGCCTGCTTGTATGCCCATAAGGTGGTTGTTAATGTCTCTAAGCTTGTTTCCTCACAGAATTGTTGGGAGGATTAAGCAGATGATGTAGATGCTGACATTTGAAGGTGTTCCATTATATCATGTTCCCTCGCCAGTCCCTTACACCAACTATTTTACAGATGCTTCTAAAGCTGAGCCAGGCTCTCATTCCCATGCTCCCAAAGACCTCCCTTCTGCGGGTTCACATGGAGGAGAGTGAAAGGACTTATTGTAAACTGGATGCATCTCTCCAAAATTCTTATGTAGAAATCCTAGCCCCAATGTGATGGTATTTGGAAGTAGGACTTTCAGAAGTTACTTAGGTAATTAATGCCCTTACAAAAGAGAGCCCAGTGAACTCTGTCACTCTCTCTATTGTGTGAAGACATAGGGAGAAGACAGCTGTCTCTGAACCAGGAAGCAAGTCCTCACTAGACACCAAATCTGCTGGCACCTTGATCTTGAAGACTCTCAGAAATGTGAGAAATAAATGTGTGTGGTCGAAATCACCCTGTCTATGGCATTTTTGCTATAGAACCCTAAAAAGATTAAGGCAGAACAGAAGGGAGCCAAAGTCTGACCTCATGGAGGAGGCACCCCACACCTGGAGACAGGTCTGGCTTCAGTGTTAGGTCAGGTCAACAACTTTCAAGAGCAGTAAAGTGGTTGACCGCTTGACCTAAGAGTGGTCCCATAAAATCCTGTGCAGACCACTATGACACCATTTCATGATGTGAAGTCAGGAAAAGCATCCAAAAGATATTCAAATCACCCCTTGCCTATCCAAGTCAAGGACAAGAATAGGGTATAAAGGACGGCAGTAGGATCTCCCACGTTTATAAGGTGGCATCACTTAATGTGATTCAGCTCTCTTCTCCTCCCAAGCTGACTGAAAACGGGGTCTCTGGAGTGAGTGCTGATGACCACATTTCTTTTTCACTATCTCGTCAAGAGATGGAGTTTATTTTTCTTCCCTGGGCTTGAGTTGGTTCATGACTGCTTAACCAAGGTAGGAGAAGTGATGTTAGGCCAGTCCCCAAGGCTAAGCCTTGAGTAAGCTTCTACTGTGGACTTTTGGGATAGCTGAGCCTCCACGTGAAAATCCCAGCTCCCTGCCAGAAAGCCATGTGGGGACACCACAGAGAGAGGCTGTGCAGAGGCAGAGGCCTTGATGTGGCATGGGAGGCCGACTGAACTCAGGCCCCAGGTGACTCCAGTGCCAGGCATCATCTGATTGCAACCGCGCTAGAGGCTAAGTGAAGCCGGCACAGAGAACTTCCTCGCTGAGCCTAGACAACCCAGAGGACCATGGGAAGCAATAAAATACTTGCTGTTTTAACTATTAAATTCAGAGGTGATTTGTTATGTGAAAACAGGTAACTAAAGAAGTCCCCCTTGCTATTATTCTTAAGCAAACTTCTGCTGGCTGCATCTAAGAGACAGGTTCCTATGATCAAATTCCTTCCCCTTTTGTCTTCCCCATCAAGGGACCCTGAGAGCTTCTCCAGAGTTCCCTGTGGTGCACAGCTTCTTCAGATCAGTTTGGATATGTTATGGGCCACACAAGGTGTAAATCAGAGGTCATAGAAGGGGTCACACAGACATCAATTTGTGAGACCTCAAGAGCCCATTTCTAGTTACTATGGACAGGATTAAAATCAAACAAGTTCTCTGACTCCTCTCTCATCCCCTTGCATTCACCTGGGTCCTCTGACTCAGACCCTCAGAATTACCATCTGTCCTCACCGCCCACACTCTTCAGTTCAATTATGCACTCTCAGCACAGGGCGCAGTTCCAGATCCACATGGTCCTCGCAGCCCTGACTTGGACGCAGCCTCTTCAGTTCCATCCACTGCCTCCCACTTCAGGAAGCTCTAAGGGATGGGCTGGAACTTTATCCTCAGCAGCGTGTCCTGATAGACCCAACCTCTATCCTGTACTGAGATTGCTACTGCCCCAATCCACTCACCTACCAACAGCCCTTATCTTCCACATAAACAGAGGTTATTAAAACTCTCATTCCAGATCTAAGCCTGCATTCAGAAATGAAATCAAAGCATACGCTCCGAAAGAAGACTGGAAGGCCCACTCACTCAAGTTGGCATCTGCTCTAGGTCATACACTGCTTTGAGGCTCAGACATGGTCTACACAGATATTTTATAGAAATTTTTAAACATACACAAAAGCAAAGAGATCTTTGGAATGATCCCCTAGACCATCACCCAGGGTTCACAGCAAATCTTGTCTTCTATCACCTCACCTGCCAACCCCCAGCACCTGCCCTCCCATTTGCTCTGAAGCAAATCCAAAACATCACATCGTTTCACCTCTAAATACTTCAGTATATATCTCTAGAAGCAAAGAATATCTTCTTCAGCTACAATAACGGAATTCATAAATTTTGAGAAATCTCATCTGGGCCAGGTCCTGCCCAGGAATGCCTCCCCACAGATAAGTCCCACCTATGGACTGTGGCACAGATGAGAGAGCACCATTAGGCTGGTCCTAATGTGTTAGTTATCCAGTTCTGGGAAAGGCAGACCATGGCAGGACCAGGAGTCAGCCGACAGAAGAGAACCACAAACACAGCAGGAAGGAACTCCGCAAAGCTAACTGGACTTGCAAACAGCTGCGAGATTGCTCTGTACAGGCACTCCTCCTCATCAGCTTCCTCCACCAGAGTTGCATCTCACAGCCTTGGTGTTCTTAGGTGGCCTGAGAGCTGTGGACCACCTACACGAAGGTGAAACCAGGTCTAGTCTTTCACTGTCTAGAGAATAGTGTGGATTCCTGTGAGTAGCCAATCATAGCAAGAGTCATAACCCATCACCTCAGTCTCAGAATCTGCCTGTGCTCCTGCCTGGCTCAGGCGCATGGTGGGACTCCTGTCTTTCCTATAAATCACATCTGGGCCAAAACAGAGAAAAGACAGGTGGGAGATTAAAGACCATTTCCATTGTGAAGCATTTTCTTGAAATTAAAAAAAAAAAAATCAGTAACTGCCTTATAGCTTTTTATGTATCAGTTTCTATTACAGTTTCTCAACCTTGACACCATTTAATCTTTTCAGTCAATGCTTAAATTTTTCTATTTAAATTTTTTTAATTGAAGTAACATTAGTTCATAAATTATATAGATTCAAGGTACAGAGCCCTATAAATCAACATCTATATATATATATATATATATATATGTATATATATATGCTCACATTATGCTCACCACAAAGTCTAGTCTCCATCCTCTACCATACAACTGACCCCTTTGACCTGATTTACTCACACTCTATTTGTTCTTATATCCTAAGAGTCTGTTTTTGTTTTGTTTTGTTTATGCATTACTTTTGTTTCTTCATCTTCCACATCTGAGTGAAATGGTATGATATTTGTCTTTCTCCATATGACTTATTTCATAATACCTTTTAGGTCCAACTATGTTGTTGCAGATAGTAGAATTTCATCTTTTTTTTTTTTTTAATAGCTGAGTAGTGTTCTGTCATGTACACGATCATGTGTCCATGATGTTTTAGTGGACAATGGCCAGCATATAAAATGGTGGTCCCACAGGCTTTGCCGTAGAGCCTAAATGTGGCTGTTCCATCTAGGTTTGTGCAACTATTCTATGAATTCGAACAATGACTGAATCACCTAATGGCACATTTCTTGGAACATATCTACGTTGTTAAGTAATGTTCTTTACCTGATCATTCTTCAGTAGGCACAGAGTACTATTCACAACTCGTGTTGCTATTGTGAGTAATGTGGTCATGAACGTGGGGAGAACTCGTCTCCCTGAATTTGGCATGACTGAATTTTAAGCTAGTTCATTCTTTGTTGGGGGAGTTGGATCGTCTGTGCATTGTAGGAAGTTTAGCAATCTCCCTAGCCTCCACGGTCAATAGCCATCTTTTTCCTCCAAGTTGTGACAACGGAAGATGTCTGCAAACATTTTCAACAGTACCCTGAGAAGCAAAATGACCTTCGAGTTGAAAGCCACAGTTCCACACAGTAGTGAGTACTTAATTTGCTCACTTGCATAGTCATTTCTCTAATTTGTCCTAAATCTCTTCTGAAAGAGGCACTTACTTACTGTTAGATAAATTAGAATAGTGAATAATTAAGGAACTTCTTTAAGAGCCTCAAGCTGCCTGTTTTAAGGGTTTTGGTTACATTTCCTAGCAGTTTTGCAATCATAATTGCTATTAAGACTTCAAACATGGCACTTTCTCGTGGATTATCGGTTAAGTCAATCGCCTCTGAAGGACACAAGCCATATACCCCTGGGTTTGAGGCCCCGGGTCCAGTGGGAACATACGAGTATAAGCAATCAAAAGGAAATAAAATAAAAATGCTTCTTCTTCCTCTCTCTTCCTGCTTGCCTGCCTACTTGCCTCATTCTGTCTCCGCCTTTCCTTAAATAAAAAAAAAAAAAAAAAAAGGCTACAAGTATGTAAATTATATTTAAACCAGAAGTAGCTCAAGAAAAAAAAAAAGCTAAACCATCCCAGCAATCAACAATTGTGGTATGGTACTCAATTCTGTGTAAATTCTTTTCCTGTTTTTCAAGTTTTTAATTTTTTTGGTTTAAACCCAAGAGTATCTCTGGGTTTGGGAATAAAAGTAAATCTACATATTATATCTTGTTTCCCATGGATTGAGAACTCAGTTCTCAGTTTTGGAGGCCTCAATTTTAGTCATCTTGTTCCATTTTTTTCTTACTTTGCATTCCTAAAATAGGCAAAACACTGTTCAGGATGTCCACATTGCAGCAGAAGTTATAATAGCTATAAAAGGATTTACACCTGATGACCAATTTAGAATTTCCTGAGCTATCAGTCTTGCATTCACCTCCTGCTTCTGAGGTTTCAGCTGATGAGTCCACTCTACAGTCAGAAAGGTAAAAGGTCTTAGCCAGACACTGGTGTACAGGCAGGTGCCCAGGTTAGGGACCACCAGATCAAAGGCAGGCCGACCTGACTTGCTACAGAAATGCCCACCACATTGGTTGGTTCTATTGTTTTCCTGAACCTGGAGAACCTGTGACTCAGACATTTTGGGGTCAGCCCCACCCACTGAAAGAAAGCCTTGGATGACACAGTGACCCTATGAGAAGCCTCTTATTTGAAAAAATTAAAGGAAAGAAAATCTGACCTGAGGGACCTGCTGTGGGAAAAGCCCTTATTTCCCAAAGAAATGAGCAGGAAAGCACAGGGATCCTGAAAGCTGGACTCCACAGTGCTGTGAACACCACAGCGCCTGCTAGGGTTCAAGTGCTACGACCCAGAGAGTCCCAGGCTACAGGACAGGCTTCTTTTAAAATGAGCCATCACTTTAGAAAGCGGACAACATCACCATGAGGTCATGAACCGAGTGCGAGTCAGGCTGAGGACTAAACAGAGCTGCGATGGAGGGCCGAATGTTAGCAGGCCTCACATGAGCGGCGGGCAGGGAGGCCTGGACAGGAATGCCGGGCTGCTTTGGGGCTAACCTGCCTCCCAGACCTGTGCCTGAGATGGAGCCTCTCTCAGTCCCTGGGCCCAGAGCAGCCGGTCCCGATCTCCACATTGCAGGTGGAAGTGGCAAGAAGTCTCTACTGTAAATCCTGCCCAGGAAGGAAGAAAAGACTCCTGTCAAAGACTGAGTCACTCCCGGAGTCTCCTCAAGATGGAAGATGTAAATTTTAACCTTTTTGCTTCCTGAGCAGGGCAGTGAAAAGAAGACTGTTCTGAAGGAGGGACTCCGGGCACACACTGGGCTTGGGGACATGAAGTTCCCTTCCCCAGGGCGCACAGGGCAGGGGGTTGCAAGCACTGACCCTGGAGCACAGGAGAGGCATTCAGTCCCCTGGACGCCCACAGGGCTGGCAGGATCAGCACCTCGCTGGGTGCTCCAGTCAGGCTGGGAGCTGCCCTCTCCCACAGCGGGAAACAAGGAAGCCTTGGGGGAGCCATCCCAGGCCATCCAGTAAACCCCACATACTGGGTGCAGCTCATTCCAATGCAGACGTGCGGGTCCAGGGCACTTGAACTGAAGCCCATGCAAGTCAACAGAGGAGACTTTGTTTCCCAGGCTGGGCTGGGCCTTGTTCTCCCCTCCCTCCATGAGGGACAGGGCGACCGAGGGAGTATGTTATTACTATCTGCAGCTTGGCAAAAATGTAAATGTGAGTATTCACACGAGAAACGGATGGTTCTTTCTCCGCGCACCAGCTGCAGCCCTTATGCTCCTGGGCTGGGAAGGTTGTTCCCTAGCTCTCTGCCCTCTGGGGAGCTCCAGGAGCCCTGACACTAAGCACACTTCACACCAAGGTCAGGCACGAGGAGCTGGCCCCTGAGGTGTTGGAAGCACATGGAGATCTTTCCTCAGCAGCACCTGGGCTCTCCTGCTGTGCAGCCCCACCACCCTGCTCTCCACTCGAACCCCATCTGCTCTGCAGGGGCCTGGCCCAGCCCAGGGCGCTAATGCCCCAGCACTTCCCTTCCCATGAAGACTCTCTGTTCCCGGAGCTTCCACAGGATCACATTTTGCTTTTCGTTTTGTTTTTGTTTTTCTTTTTTAGGGAAAGGTACAGGCAGGAATGAAGATGAGTAGGCAGGCAGGCAGACAGAGAGGAGGAAGTGTTTCATTTTTTATTGTTATTTAGTTACATCGGTTGTTCCCCTGACCCATGAAGTGAACTTGGGTCCTTGGTATGTATGTGGGCTATGCTCCTCCAGAAGCGGCTGACCCAGCTGCTGCTTCCCCAGGGTGTACCCCTCATATCACCTTATCATGTCATCCATGAATAGTTTTTTAATAACAAAACTTATTTGTGTAGCAAAACAACGAGATGTAAAAATAGAAGCAAAAGATTTACTGAATTTGGTGATAGCTGATTACTCTGAACAAAATTTTAGTTCAGCTTTAAATTTACCTTAAAATATTATAGTTCTAACATTTAAAAGTTAATCCAAAGAGGTACAGCCTTGAGATACAAGATATTGCCTTCCTTTGAGTAAATATTAATATCATTGTTGGTCTAAAAGCAGTCACTAAAGCATTCAAGCTCAAATATATTTACATTAGTTTCAATAATTACTGACCTCTAATTTAATACTAATCAGTTAATAAAAGTAATACATTAATAACTAATATAATTATTTCTTCTTGCTTGTATCAGAACAGTTATCACTGATAACTATTAGATAGGTTAAATTTATTAACTATTTATTAAATATTCTATTTATTACCACAGCACAGGCAAACACTTAAGATGAAAACGGTAAAAAGAACTATAGGATCACAAATCCCAACTGTTTACTGAAAACATCACCTCTGGCATTTTTGACATTAGAGGTACCGTCTTCCCTGTGACATCTGTGTAAGGGCAACAGTACCCTGACTGCAAAGGTAACAATCACTGGTTCCCTAATGATTTGCATGAATGATGAAATAACAGTTTTACTGTCTTTTACTTTTTATCAGCAAATTGACTCCCCCATGAAGAGGCAGGGATAAAAAACTAAGATGAATAAACCATATAGAACTTTAAATAATTGGTCCAAAATAAGTAACAAAATCAAGGGATAAGAAAACTTTAAATGGACCATCAAGTTTGGTTGGAGTGACTTTAGAAAATAATGTAAACGTTAAGCTATTAAAATCTAGACCAACTAATCAACAAATTACATCATTTGTTGTTCCAAGCCTTTTGCTCAGTGGAACAAGTTCCTCAAGGGTAATACCATTTATTTTATTTGATAGTTAAGATCAATAATAGGGCTATGACCATAATATTGGATCAGGACTTTCCAATGGTGTAACGCCTGTCAACGGTTCATTTGTGCAATGATTAAGTCCTACATAATCTGAATTCAGGCCACAGTAATCCAGGTTAGATTCTATCTACAGATTTTCACTGATATTCAAAAATTAGGACATTCCTATTTGGTTTAATTTGTAAGTTATTTTTTGGGTGTGGGAATTCTATTACCATTCATTTATATGAAAAAAAAATGAGCATTCCTAGGTCCCCAAAATTTAAGTCATACCAAATAGAAATGGTCTAGTTTTGAATAGCAGGGATAATAATATATTCTATTCCTCCTAATATGAAAGGCCAAGAGAAAGCATGTCTACTTTATAAAATGCCTTCAAGCTAATAGATGATATAATCTTTGTTAATTTATTTTTTATTATAGTAATTATTGTACACATTAAAATAATTTCCTATGTATAGGTTTCCCATTTCTTAGCTGTATTTCAACACACCATGCCCTCCACCAAATCACCAAGTGTTCTTCCCCCTTGTCCAGTGGGCTCTGCCACCATTTGCCCCTGCCCACCCCCATTCCCTTTTGGACACCTCAGTTCTGTTGCAAATGTTTCAGAGTTGGTTATGCTTCGTCTGCTCCTTTGTTTTGTCTCTTCACATTCCATCTATAAGTGAGATCATGTGGCATCTATCTTCCTTTTTTTGAGTTGTTTCACTTAGTATAATCCCCTCTAGTTCCATCCGTGTTGATTCAAATGACAGGGTTTCACCTCTCCAAGGGCTGTGTAGTATTCCATTGTATATATGTACCACAACTTCTTGATCCATTCTAGATGATATAATCTTAATCTAACTCACTTGCAATAACCCTGACAAAGAACAGGGTTTGTTAGGATGGCAGAACCCAGTGTTTGCACAAAACTTAAACTTTTTATTATGAGAAGTTCAACACCTTCCCCTAACAGTATGTTCATAATGAACATTCTTTCGTCATTCCTATCCTACTGATCAGAGCACTCCTTGCACTAACTGAATGAAAAATGTTCAGTTATGTAAAAATACAAAAGGACCAACATAGTTGGTCCTCACAGCCTACTGCAACCTATTGCTGATACCATCAAACTATTAAAGATCCATTACAGCCTCTGACATCAGCAACGCCCATATTTATTATTGCACCAATCCTAGCCTTCACCATAGCCTTAATAATATGAACCAAACTTACCGATCAACATAAATATATAGTATTGTTCTTATTAACTATAATCAAACCTACCTAAATATTCGAGTGCATCAGGGTGCATTTCAAATTCAAAATAAACATTAATTGAAGCTATGAGAACAGTAGCAGAATTTCATACTAAGTAACAGTAGTAACACTAACAAGTATTCTAGCAGTACTAATAATTAAATGGATCATTTACACTCAATTACCCAAGAGGATACATGATTAATTTTTCCCTCCTGACCACTAGCCATGATATGATTTATTGCAACTGTAGCAGAAATCAGCCTAATTCATTACCTAAGAGAAAGAGAAGCAGAATTCATTATGACTTCAACACTGACTATACAGAAGACTCATTTATCCTATTTTTTTCTAGCAATATATACAATCACAATTTTTTAAAACATTAAATAATTTTATTGGTAAGTCTTTCACAATCCCTACCAGAAATATACTCAATTTTACTATAAAACTCTTTCCTAATCATTGTTTTCCTATTAATTCAAGCACCTTATCCAGAATTCCAATATGGTCAACTCATAATAAACTTTTTATGATTTTTTTTACCACTAACACTAGAACTCTGCATATGACACATCATTACCCAACAATCTCCCACCACAAATAATGTTTGACAAAGCATTACTGTGATAGCATAATTCATAGTGGTTAAATTCTCTTATTTCTAGAATTATAGAAGTTTAAGCTACTCCTCAGAACTCGAAAATCTCCATGCTGCCATATTACATCATGTTCTATATAGTAAGTTCAGCTAAATAAGCTATCTAGCCCATACCTCAAAAATGTTGGTTTATATCTTTCTGGTACTAATAAACCCTCTCATTTTTATCATAATTTGACTTACTCTTATTTCAGGAACTATAATTGTAATAAGCTCACAGTGATTAATAATCTGAACCAGTGTCAAAAAAAACAGATTAGTAATCATTCCAGATTTAACAAGCAAAATAAATGTCAACCCATGCACCATAGAAGCATCTACTGCATGTTTTTTAATACAAGTCCTTGTATCCATACTTTGTAATAGATGTTATTATTAACCTAATATATTCTGTTTAATGACCAATTATAAAAAATATTGATCCAACAGTATATTGTCATAACAACAGCAGCCCTAGTCACAAAACTTGGACTCTTTCTAGCCCACTGTTGGGAACCTGAAGTTATCCAAGGTATTACCCACTACCACCAAGGCCTGATTTTATCAACAAGACAAAAACTTGCACCAGTCTCAGTTATACACCAAATTTCGTCATCCATCAACCTAAATAAGCTGCTAGTCATTGTCATTTTATTAGGAGAGGATGGGGGTGTAAAAGAGTCAATTAAACACAACTACAAAAAAATCATGTTGTCCATCAACAATCAACCACATAGGCTGAATAAAAACTTTTATAGTTATAGTCCAAACATAATTCTAAATTTGTTTATGTATATTTAGTAGTATATTATAATATTATGTTATTATATTAAAATCTTTATAATTATATTCATGTACAATTCATCTACCACAACACTATCACTCTAATATACATAAAATACCCTTAAGTATCATGTACATTCTCAGTATATCATTAGCAGACCTCTCAACACTCAAAATTCTTACCCAAATGAATAATTACCCAAAATATAACCCCCCAAAAGTATTATTTTACCAGCAATGAGAGCCATTCTAGCACTATTTAATATATAGTTATATAAAAAACTAAGGTGCTCAAACTTACTAACCATATTTCCTTCAATAAAAATAAAATGACAATTCAAAAACATGAAGCAAATAACTATCACCATTAATTAAATCACATCAATATTGCTCTTACCAGTAACACCAGTATTATCAGTGTTGGATTAGAAATTCAGGTTAACACAGATCAAGAGCCATCAAAGAAAGTACTACTTATTCAACTCCTAAAATTACGAACTGCAAGACTCTATCCTCACTCAACTGAATATAAATCAAACAATCTTACTAAGCTAAAACAATTCTTAGATTGTTAACTAGAATTTCTGGGTAGAAGTCAGACTACACGTTCTAGTCAACAGGCTTCTATCTATTTCTCTGGCAGTTCATGGGAGAAAGGTCCCTGCAGAACTGAGTCTGCTTCTTTGAGTTTACAACGAAATGTGTTGGTCACAACAGAGACTAGCAAAAAGAAGGCTCAATATTTGTTGTTAGATGTTTACTCAGTTATTTTATCTATTTTCATAAACTGCTGATTATTCTCAAGATACATTAAGATATGGACTCTTTACACAGGACTTGCTACTTGGTGCCTGAGCTAAAATGGTAGGACCCACCTTAAGCCTTTAATCCAGGCTGAGCTAGGTCAAGTCTGGAGCTCTGCTGGGAGATGATCAGATCTACAATGCAGGTCAACTGCCTGTGCATTTATAAAATAATTTTCTTCACAGTTACACCCATAGTAATTTTGAATTTGGAAACTGATTAATTACGTGAATAACTGGAGCACCCAATCTAACCTTTCCAGAATAAGTAACAGGAGTCTCCCCTTCCACATCATCCCTGCCTCTCCTGGCGTCATCAATCACTGAAGCAGGTGCTGGACAGACTGAGCAGTGGATTTGCCTTTGGCAGGAACCTAGCTCACACAGGCGCTTCCACTGACTGAACCACTCTTTCCCTTCACTTAGCAGGTATTTTCCCAATTTTAGGTGCCATTAATTTTATTGCCATGATTATCAACACAAACCTCCAGTTATAGCTCCATTATCTAACTCCATAGTTTGAGCCATCCTAATCAGGCTTGATCCAAACTAATTAGGCTGGACTATTTATTATCTCTGCCAGTCTAAGCAGGTGAAATCACTATAGATTGACCGGTCACAATCTAAATACCACTTTCTTCGATTCTGCTGGAGGAAATGAAACATCTATACCAACATTTTATACCAACATTTATTCTGATTCTTCAGTCATCCAGAAGTTTATATCCCTATCTACCATGCTTCAAGATAATTCACCTATCATTACAAAAACCTTTGGTTATTCAGGGACAGATAAGCTACAACATCTGTTCCCCTAGGCTTCATGGTATGAGACCACGACATAGCCACAGTAACAATAAGCGCTGGTACAGGAGCATATTTTACATCAGCTACTAATTATTGACATTCCTGTAGGAGTGGTTAGTTGACTAGCAAACCTCTGTGGAGCCCAGATGAAACAATCATCAATCACATCAGGAGCCAAAGGCTTCGTTTTCTTATTTACTGTAAGAGGTCTAACAGGATTTGTCTAGTTTCTTCATCTTCAGACCTGTCCTTTATGACACACGTTCTCTATGTCGTGACACGTGCTCGCTGCGCTCTGATTGCAGGACACCAGCCGCCATTGTGGGAGGCTTCGTCCTCTAATTGTCCGTGATTTGGGTTACACAACTCAGCCTAAACAAAAATTCATTTTACAGTTATG
Organism: Solenodon paradoxus; assembly: GCA_004363575.1. Taxonomy (NCBI): domain Eukaryota; kingdom Metazoa; phylum Chordata; class Mammalia; order Eulipotyphla; family Solenodontidae; genus Solenodon; species Solenodon paradoxus. The sequence goes on along the minus strand of RJWH01000159.1, from coordinate 30,124 downwards.
TTTGTAGGCATGAATATAACATTCATTCTATAACTTTTTTGGTCTTTAAGAAACACATAACTTAGATAACCCAGATGCATGCACAGCATAAAATATTGTCTCATTTATAGATTCATTCACTTCATTAACAGGAGCAACACTAAACATTTTTCTAACCTGTGTTTGCACCCAAATGAGAAGTGTCGAAAACAGAACTAGTAACTACTGATCTTTAATGACCACATTGATGCCTCCAACCATATCACACATTTGAAGAACCTACTGTCATACAGTTAAAATAAGGAAAGAATAGAACATTCTCTAATTGTTTTCAAGACAGTTTCATAACCACTGTGTCTTTCTCAGTAAGCAAGATATTTGTAAAATATTATATAACTTTGTCAAAGTTAAATTATAGATTAAAATCCTTTACATCTTTAAGGTAAACCCTTACCAACTAGGCTTTCCGGATGCAGCATCCCCTCCTATAGAAGAACTTTTACATTTTCACAACCGTACTCTAATGATTGTTTTCCCGATTCTCTTCTTACTCTTCCGTATTATTTAATATTAACAACCAAATTAATTTACACAAGCTCAATAGACAAGAAGTGAAAACAATTTGAACAATTCTACCTGCTATTACCTGACTTTGATTGTCCTACCATGATTATGACTCCCTTAATAGATGAAATTGACAATCGTCCTCTAACTCTAAAGACCACAGGCCACCAGTGATATTGAAGATAGGAATATATAGACCACAAAGACTTTACTGTTGGTCCCTACATGGTTCTTGCAGGAGCACCTCAGGAAGACAAAGTTTGTGTACTCACAGGTCCGGAGAGGGAGCCACTGCAGGGCCCTGGGGAAGCACCATCACCCCACAAGAGGCAGAACCCAGGAGCAAGGTGAGAGTTTAGGCCTTGGCCTATATGAGAATTTCCATGGGAAAGCAAGACAATTTAGGATTGGCTGATTTGAATATTTTTAGCTGTCTCTAATATTAATATTGATTCTGAGTTTTTTATGATGAGTTTCAGAAATAAAGAGCGGACTTTTTTTGGAAGAGGGAGGGCCTTGACACTCCTCCAAGAGGCATGTAGCTATGGCAGCGATAATCTTGTATTGATTCACCTGAAATCACAGGTGAAATTCAAAACTGAAGCAATGGGAAAACTGACCTAATGCCCTCCCCCCCACTCAGTTCTGAGTCTGACTCAGTTACTCTAGATAGTGCCAAAATATCACTTCAGGATTGTCGCTCTCCTTGCATGTAACTCCAGTGAGTTCTTAAGAGTTTGGCCTACACACCACCTCCACAGGGCTCCAGGGGCGTGCAGCGCGTGATTCCCTGAGGTGGAGAGCAGTCAGTCAATGTGGTCAGTCAGTCAATGTGGTCAGTCAGTCACGTGGCTGCATCTGGCCTCTGGACCATGGAAGGGAGTCAGCCCCAGTCAGCAACAATAAAGTAACAATGAATCTCTAAGAACACAGGGCAAGTAGGGGAAGGCAGGGCAGGATTCTGAGGGCACTCTTGTTTATTCACTTGTTTATTCTGGCCAGGACCAGATAGGCAGTCAACATGAATCTGTAGCAATGGACTAGGATGACCTCAGGGGAATCAGCTGTGCTGAACAGAAGGCAGAATGATGAAAAGCAACCCTCTCCTGCCTTTCTCCCCACCTCACCTGCCACTTACTTTTCCCATTTGACGGTGAAGAGGTCCCACTGGAGAAATATCAGTAGTGACAAAGCTAATATACTGGATTCTGGAGCAGATAATTTTTAACACTCTCCCATCTGATTAAATAATTTTAATTAATAAATGAAATGAATAACTATGGTCAGAAAAAAGAAAAAGACAGGGATGAACTTGGTAAATTGTAACTTTACCAAAAAGATTTCTTGAACAAAAGTAATAAATTATAATACAACAATTAAAAGTCATGGATAAATACTTTTTCTTTGTTTTTTAAGGAAGCAGGAATAAGATGAGTAAGCTGGCAGGAAGAGAAATGAGGAAGATGTATCTTTATTTTATTTAGTTGTTCACACTGGTTGTTTCCCCGCACCTTGGACTTGAACCCATGGGTATGTAGGCTGACCTAACTGTTTCTCCACCAGCGCATGCCAGATAAATACTTTGAAAATTACACTACTGCATATTTAAATGGGGGCACACATCAAGAACAATTTCAGAAAGAGCAAATTCTATAAGCTCCAGAGAATGACACCTAGACAGAGAGAACTGAAGCAACGCTCCATTGTGCTGTTATTGCTGGTTTCCACCCTACTGTTTCAATGCAGAAGGCAATGCCAGGGGAGTTGGAGAAATGGCCAGCTCCCAACACAAGGCACCAGCAATTCTCTACAGTCACCCTTACAAATTGACTTGCAACAAGTCATGTAACTGACTCTGCTGATATTCTGGGTGCCTATGTGATTGGAAGGTTTTCAGATTGACTGCTATTTAGACTGTAATGTTTATTTAAAAACAAACAGGTGTGCACTTGAAGCTAAAATATGTATCATGAAAAGAGAACAGCAGTAATTGTTTAGAACTTAGATCAATAAAAATTCATGGGGGAAGAAGTAGTTCACGATAGACATTATTTAGAATTACTGGTGCAGAGCGATAATAAAAAGCTGACCCAATAGACGAATAGATCAATGGAACATATTAGAGCACTCAGAAATAGAGCCATACAAATATAATTCACTGCTCTTGGAAAAAGGAGCAAAGGAAATTCAATGGAGCAAAGCTAATCTCAACAAATAGTGCAGGAATAACTGAACATCCACATGAAAAATTAAATCTAGGTACAGATCTTCACAAAAATTCACTAAAAATGGGTCATGGACGTTAAGTACGAAATTATAAATTATAAAACTCCTAGAAGATTACATAGGAGAAAATCTAGATGACCCGTACATGGTGATGAGATTTTAGATAGAACATCAAAGGCATGAGCCATAAAAGAAAGAATAGATAAGCTGAACTTTACAGCTGAAAACTTGCACTTCATGAAAGTTAATGATGAGATGAGAAGACAAGCTACACGCTGGGAGAAAATACTTGCAAAAGATATATCCGATACCAGACTGTTTTTCCAAATATAGAAAGAACTCCTAAACTTCAACAATAAGAAAATAACCTGATTAAAAAAAAAGACCAGAGCACTTAATAGACATCTCACCAATGAAGACACGCAGATGGAAAATAGGCATAAAGAAAAGATGCTTCACATCAAGTTGTTAGGGAAATGCAAATAAAAAAAAAAACCAACAACCAAAGAACAAACAGTGAGATACCATTATAAACCTATTAGAATGGTCAAATCAGAAGACAGACAACAGTAAATGCTGGCAAGGACTTGAAGCCACAGCAATGTCTTTCTTTGCTGATGGGAATGCAAAATGGTGCAGCCACACAGGAAGACAGCTTGAAGATTCCTCTAAAAACTAAACATATTCTTGCCCAAAGGAGTTGAAATGTCCACACAAAAATCTGCATGTGGGTATTTTTAGCAACTTTATTCATAATTGCCAAACATGGAAGCAACCAAGATGCCCTTCAGGAGGTGAATGAACAAAATGGCGAATTCAGAAAATGGAGTATTATTTAGTGCTAAAATTAGATAAGCTATTAAGGTATGAAAAAACAGAGAAACATTAAATGTATGTTACATGAAAGAAAGCAATGTGAACAGGCTACATGCTGTATGATTCCATCCATATGATATTCTGAAAAAGGCAAAAATATGGAAATAGTAGAAAAATAATCAATAGTTTCCAGAGGTTGCGTGTGAGAAGATTCAAAGTGGAACACAAGGAATTTTAGGGCAATGAAATTGCTCTTTTTGATATTATAATAATAAATACATGTCATTATGCATTTGTCCAAATATGTAGACTACACGACACTGAGAATGAACTGTACAGTGCAGAACACCAGTGACACGATGTGTCAGTGTAGGTTCATTGAATGAAACACATGTACGACTCAAGTTGGGGATTTGATAATGGTGGGGTGGAGAAACTATGCATGTGTGGAGGTTGGGGGCGTAGATGAGAAACCTGCATGTTTCTCTTATGTTGCTATGAACCTGCCCAAAAGTGCTGTAAAGCATTTAGGCTTTTAAAAATAAGCTGATTTATTTGTTATTCTTATTTTAAATTTTCTCAGCACAATGTACTCTGTTATGCTAAGTTCCAGAAACTTGCTATCCACTCTTTCTTCGTTTCCTACTCTCGTATTCTCTCTCCTGGATCATCAATAAACACAGAAAGCTTGGAATCTGTCAAAAAGATCCCTTGACTATTTTTTCATATCTTATTTCCGTTTCCTTTTACATTGACTTCTGGCCTTGAATCAAACTTCTAGCTCAGTGGTTCTCAAACCTGACTGCATATTCAAATCACTTTGAGGGTTTTAAACCCTAGAGTACTCCTATTCCCCTCAAAGTGTGGCTTAGTTACTGTTGGCTGCAACCTGGCATTAGGAATTTTCAAATCTCCCAGGTGATTCTAATGTGCAACCAGAAATGAAAGCCACACCTCAAACTCACCAATTTAATCTTCAGTTCTCTCCGATCTATCATTTAGGTTATTGCTTTTTTTTCAATGCACTATCAAAACAGAAAACAATACACTAAAAAAAGTTAATGTCAGCAAATTCTAATTTGTTTCAACTTTTGGCAACTTTTTGGCAATCTTTAATCTGACGCATTAATTATATTTAGTTCAAAGTGTTCTTCTGTCCCAGATTTTGACTATTTTCTCATATTCATTTCAAGGAACTTTTCTTTTTTCGATATTCCCTCTACTTTCTCAAGAATTAGGTCTCTTGGGGTGGGGTTGGGCGTAGTTTTCATTTCTATGGTGTCATTTGTCTTCAAATGCTGGGTGCTCCTTGACTTTGTTTATACAATACCTGAAGTAGCTGAAACTTCCTGAACAGCTGTATTTCCTCAGCCCCAACTGACCACCTGGTTCTGGTGACAGCAGCTTGCCTCATGCAATGTGCAGAAAGCACAGGGTGAGACGTGGACCAGGCATTGCAGGCGGCTTACCTGCTGGGTTGGGACCCGCCCTCTTCCTCACATCCCAGAAGCACACTCACTTCTGCGGCCCAGGACACAGGAGTCTCTAGATCAAAGGTGCCCTCCATCGTTCCTCCTGGAGCAATCACACCCCTTTGCTTCTTCTCATGGAAAGCTAGTGACTGCGGGTTATTTTGTGCTTCTCTTTGGAACCCCAGCACAGGGTCCCATCGGGGAGCACCAGTGTTTATGGCTCAGGCAGACAAAGAGGAGTCAGTCGAAGACAGGTGGCAGTGGTTGGAGGCGAGCTGGAGGGGTGAGGTGTCATGGATACCAAGAGAAGACGTTTCTCGGAAAGGAGTGGCTATGACAATGTGGCTAAGACATTAATGTGATGCAGACAGAGATCCAACTATTAGATTTAGCAACATGGAGAACACAGGGAACTTTATTGTAACAGTTTCAACACTCATAGTGAAGAAGCCAGACTATAGTGGTTTCTAGGTAAGGAAGTAGAGGCAGCAAATATAGAAAACTATCAAGAATTGTGGTTACGAAAGGAAAAAATAAAGTTCGCTTTCTATACTACTCCATCACCATCTACTATTTTCAGTAACTTCCTCAATTGTGATAGGATGATGGCACCCTACCTCCCACACTATTATGAAATTTTAATTCTAACAGCTTTTCTGTAATTTCTGTGGGGTTCTGGTGGAAAGGGAAAGGCAAGAAGCAAATACTGGCAAGGGTACAGAAACAAAGGAACCCCATACACTTTTGGTGGTGTATAGGTTGGTGCATCCATTTTGGAAAACAGTATGGGGATTCCTCAAAAAATTAAAAATAGAATTCTCGTAGGCTCTAGTAATCCCACTTCTACGTAGTTGCCTGAAGAATATTAAAGTGTTAACTCAGAGAGACAGTCAACCTTATGTTTATTGAAATATTATTTACAACAGCCAAGATATAGAACAAGCAAAATTACCATTGACAGACAAATGTGTAAAGAAGATGCCGCATATATGTTTATACAATGGAATGCTACTCCACCAGAAAAGGTTTGTCATTTGCATGGAGGGAACTAGAGGGTATATTACAGAGTGGGGAGAGTCATAAGGAGAAAGGAAATTTTCGAATGAGCTCACCTGTATCTGGAATAAAGAAGGATAACACAAATAAATTGATAAAATGAAATGAAAATAAATGGTTTGATTATGACAGGGAAACTGATGTTGACAAAGTGGAAGGTGATGGCGACTGGGTTCATGTGGTGGAGTTGGTTTATCATTTTTTCCACTCCCATTCTTTTTTGTTTCTTTCATTTTGTGTTTGGTCTGCTTTCATCATAAAAGAAAAATAAATACACACAAATAAATGCTGAGAGAGGAAGCGGGGAGAGACAGAGAGAGAGAGACAGAGAGAGAGAGAGAGAGACAGCTGAGGTCCAGAGGGGGAAAAAGTCCGAGGTCATACAACTTATCAATGATACAGTGGAATTCACACCCAAATGTTTTCTTCCCAAGTTCATAACCACTTTCACCCCACCATCTAAACAGAATATGAAATGGAACATGCTCTGTCAAAATGGTAAGCAATAGAAAGTTAGAGCTAAAAGAAAAACTATACCTCATACACTTGACTAATTTTATTATATCTTCCTGTTTTTGTATTTCTGTTTGTCTACCTCTCTTACTTTAGTAAAATTTCTCTTGAACATTTCAGCTTTTCTCAGCTATGCTGAGAGGAAACAAAAATCAGGATTATATTGAGGGAATATCATGGAGCCAAGCAGACCTGGTTTGAGTCCCAGCCCCACAAGGCCTTGAAAAATTCTTAATATTGCCCCATATAGAGTGGAGTTAGAATTATTGTAAACATTATCACCAACGTATGGAAAAGCCAGGGCTCTTCATTAATCAGAGTCATCACCCCCCCAAATATCTTTTTGCTAACAGGAAGGTTCTTTGCAGGAAGCTTCTTGTTTTATCAACATCCAAACTTCTGGAAACATGTATATCTATCTTTTCAAGTTATGTTTGTTGGCCAAGATTTATCAAGCATACATTTACATTTACATCCATGGCATGTAACAAGCTACATTTTAAACAAAATGATGTTAATAAGGCCTTGAGAAAGACTGCAATTATAATTAATAGAAGGTCCAAAATTTTTGTTATGTTGAATGCAAAGAAAGGAGACAAGCATTTTCCATGCTGCTGCACCAGAGAGGTGCCCGCATGATACAGAACAGCCATTAGCAGCCAGGACGATTACTGGTGCTGGAAGCAATGCTGCAGACATTTCACACCCTAATATGGTAGCTCATAGCTTTCATATAGGTGTTTCACCATGTTTACTTACATTTAGGAAACTAATTGACAGGTGTGTACATAATAAATTTTTTCCACTTAAGATAGCAGAAATTTTTCCCCGGTTAGTATTTTTGTGCAAATGTCTGATATGCAGGCATAGGCATCTCAGATCAAGTAGGAATTATTCGAGAGAATCATCATCATCGTCTCCCACCTCCAGAGGAGAAAGGGCTGATGCATTAGCATCAAAAGGAGACAGTTTCTAAAGGGAAGCAGTTTCATAACTCCTTGTACATGCCTTCTAGAGGACAACTGCAATCTATTTGGTCATGGGGGCTCTGCATTTTCTTCTATTCTTGTCCCCCACCACCACTTTGTGGGAAAAGAGTCCTTCTGTCACTGAAGAAAGCCACACACTGACTTCCCCAGTTCCTTCGTAGGTCGGCAAGGGCAGTGACCTGGACTCCGTCACTGGTAAGACAGAGCTAGGAGACGTCAGGGTGTCTTCTGGTGACGGGCACTGGCAGTCATGAGGGCAGCACCTTCAGTCTCTAGAGACAGCAGGAGCTGTTTCCAGCCAGCACCCAGAGCCCAGTGTTGGGGTGTCAGCAGTGGGCCCTGCAGCAGGATCAAATGTGTCTTCCTCATACAGGTCCTATGGCAGGAGTTAGGGTGCTCTACCAGGCTATGCGACTTCTGGAACAGGTGTCCTGTGCTCCAGGAGTCACTGCGAGCTGCCCAGTGTTAGGAAGGCCCCTGTCTGCTTTGTCAGCCAAGTTCAGTTGCTTTTGTTTGCAGTAATGAAACCTGATGGAAAAGAGGATCTTCCATTTTCTTGGTGAAAGAGAATTTCCTTTATGCCACGCTCCCCCAAATCCTGCCTCTTGAGGGTATATCAGTATCCAGTTCTTGGTCAATGTCCCCTGTAGCAGAATGATCTCCCAGTAGTCACACCCTGGGCATAGTCTGAGACTCTCCATCTCTCCTTTTCAGGTCTCAAATACTGGCCTCCATTCTAGCTATCATGAACAAAATGCCCCTCTGTGGATGTGTGTGCCTGCTCCCTCTTTATCTCGGCTCCGTAGGAAGCTCACCACACCACCCCTTCTCCCGGACTCCTTGGAGCCTGTGGTTTTCCAGCTGATTTGCTGTTGAGTGTGGGAAAGGAGATAAGGGAAGAGCACAAATTTGAAGTGCTTCCAGAGGCATCTCTCATTAACATTGGTTTGTTGTTGAAATAGCACCACATTTGTCATCACTGGGCTGAGGCGAGATGAATCAGACACTGTAGATCTGGGGAATCCTCAGTGGTCTCCCAGCCACCTTGGCACAGAGCCCAATGTAACTGAATAGAACAACCAGCATAAGTTCTAACCATGAACCTTGACAAATGCCAAAGGCAGACATTACAGCCAATGCCTCAGTCTGCTGAGTGTCCATATTGTGGAACTTTTCCTTCATGTATGACTAGATAGAAAGCCTGCTGCCTTCCCAGAAGCCTCCCCACACTAATTACACATGTGGTCTCTGAGGGAGACTCGTGCTGACTTTGGAACTTGGAAGCAGTGAGCTTTAGACACAAGAGAATGCTCATCCTCCCCCATGGGCGTCAGATTCCCGGAGCAGCATTCTCATCTTTTCCAGCAGTCTCATCTTTTGTCCCATGCCTTATCCCATTGATGTATCATAACTTCTTTTGAGGTGGAGGAGTGCATAGATTTTCTAATTCAGCCCCAAAACAGACCTAGAGACGGCAAAAGAGACTTTTGACGTGACAGAACCAGCCATGTCAACTCAGGGCTGCTGATGGCCGTTCTGAGGGTCTGGTCACATTCACTGTGGGTGGTATCACCCAGTGTGCTTACCCTTTGGTGAACAAAGGCTCCCATTTCCTCCCTTTGTTCTTCTTTCAGCATTCACAAAGAGTTCCTTGAAAGTGTATAATCCTTTACATTACTAGAATCTAAATAAACCAACACAAGGATACTAAAGCTTTTCCTCTGGAAAGTGACTTATTCTACAGCAAGATTTATGTAGTTTCTATTCATCATCTCCTGGGTCACTAATCTTCTCCTGGTGGGACTCATCAACTCTAAGGCTAGAAAATCTTCCTACCCATGAGCCTGCTCTAAAGAGGGCTGGAGAGAGGACAGGAGTGGGAGAGTGAGGTAGAACCACCCATAACTCTCAAGTCAGAAAACACAATTCAGGCCAGCCTGTGGGGGAAGGTCACCAAAGACTAACTTAACCCTTCTTCCCTTTCTATCCTTTGTTGGGAGTGGAGGCAAGAGTAAGAGGTCTCATTTTTTCTGCTTCTAGAAATTTGTCTTCCATGTATCTTTCCCAACCACAACTCAAGAAGGCATTTGAGAGCTATAGGGTTTTAAAGACTGCTCCCAACCCCTCATTTTATAGTCAAAAAGACCATGCTTCAGAGCTGACACAAAGACAGGAAGACTAAGCAGAGACTGATTCTGGGATGTGTCGTGTAGAATATACATGGGGTTCATAAATGGGGCTCTTTGGCCCTGCCTGAAATCCTGCATGTGGCATAAAGGGGAAAAAATAACTGGAAAGCTCCCAAAAGTTGACCCTACAATTCTTCTGAATTCTACCCACTATAAGCCTAAGTATCTAGAATGGATGAGAAACAGATCAGTGGCCTCTTGGTTTTAGAGTCCAGCTCTGATGCTCATAATCCCTGAGAGATGCCCAAGCACCCTGATCTCCCTCAGAGTTTCTGGGCTCTGACGTCAACAAGGGAGTGAGTTTCTAAGGAAAGTTTCTAAGTGAGTTTCTAAGGAAAATATGAACCTCATTGAAGCCATCTGGTAGGTCTCTGACATCTTTTTCAGCTTTTCTGTTACTGAGAAAACACAGGCCTCTATTTCTCTCCACTTTGAAGTAGCTAAAGTTCATTCTGTATTCACAATCCCTGTCTCTCTCTAACCCCAGGCTCTCCTCTCTCACAAGCAGACACAAAGTCTGAGAGGAGTCTCCTCACTTGGTGGTGGGAAATGCCAGGTAAGTCCTGGCAGGCAGAGATCTCTGCAAGTTGTGCCCTGGAGAGGATACTGCGGGAATTGTCAACCTCCACAGGGTCAGAGGGGGACACACAGTTTCCTTTTAACAACTGAGGCACTAGACTGAATGTCCTCATCCTAATCTCCAGAATTTGAGAACATGATACCTTATAAGACAAATGGGACTTTGCAAATATGATTAAATTAAGGATTTTGAGATGGGGAGATGATGTTGAATTATCTAGGTGGATCAATGCAATTTTAAAGGTCCTGATAAGAGTGAGGCAGGAAGAGCAAAGTGAGCAGCAGCAGGTGTGACAAGGGAAGTAAGAGGGTGCTGTTGTGGGAGAAGGGGACCAGAAGCCAAGGAATGCAGGGGGCTCTAGAAGATGAAAAGTTCAAGGAGTTGAATTCTTCAGAACCCTCCAGAATGACTATACTCCTGCCAATTCCTTGATTTTTAAACTTTTGACCTCCAGAACAGTAAGAAAACACATTTTGTTTATTGAAACCAGTCAGTTTTTGGTAATTTTTATAGCAGCAATAAAAAACTAATTCATAGGACCAAAGAGAGATATAGTAGTGGTGTCATTGGGTGCCATCCCCCCGGATCACAGATCTTTGAAAGCGGGTGATTCTGGACCGCAGGTAACAGGAAAACTCAATTCAATTGGTTCACACACACAAGAAGTTCAAAGGCAGGAGCTCCAATAAGCCAAGTTGGTTTGATGACTCAGTGATGTTACCAAGTACCAGCCCATTCTTCTGGGTTCACTGTTCTCTCGGTCACAAGACGGCTGCCAGAGTTTCAGATGTCACATCTAGGTATAACATTGCCAAGATTCAGAACAGAAGTCATTTCACCTTTCAGTCTTCTTCAAAAGTGAGGAATGTTTTTTCTGAGCACCACCACCCTCCTTTTACACACTCCCTAGGCTAGAAGACTTCCCTTCACATCTGTCTCACCAGCTAGAATTGTAGTACACATCTGTGCTTAAAGCAATGCTGGGCAAGCAGTATGGGAGCACTTTGATGGATTTAGACCAATCTGGACCTGCTCTAAAACTAACCTCCCTGAACCTTTGGCTTTTGGACAGAGTAGGGACCAGGACTAAATTGGGGTGGTGCTATCAAGGAAGAGGAAGCCTGAATTGGGTAGGTATCCCAAGGTATGTAATTCTGTGTACAGGATGGGCTTCACAGAGGCCCACAATAGTCTCTCCCTGTCACTTGAGGAAAGCTCTGAAGCTTAAACATCCCGCTCTAAGTTCACCTAGCTTTCATCCTTCATCGAAGAAGGGGGCAGTTGTTCGGCTCGTTTTAGTCCACCAGGAGCACACTCTCTGACCTGCTGTCTTGTCAAACCACCTTGGCACCTGAGATCCCACCAGTTGCTGTGAACTCAGGTGTGGTGCCTGATTCAGCCACCAGGGTATGTCACCTCATGACGTACTCCGCCTCTCGTCACAACTGCAGAAAGTTGCTGCTCAGGCTTCATGGCTTCTCTGTGGGCCTGCTCCTTTACCACAGAGGCAGGCAGCTGCTCTCTCCGCTGCAGGACTGCACTCTGCCCCTTCATAATGGGTCCCCAGCATCCCTGTCAAATGTGTGCTTCTCCTCCCTGCAGCACTGGTCACCTCAGAAAAGTCATCACAAAGATGTCTTGTTCTCAGCCTCCTACACTCACTCACCTCACTGTCTCATCCATGAGGTGGGACAGGAGAGAAGAGCACAGAAAAAAAAAAACAAGCTGGGGTCGAGAGGGATAAAGAAGGAAAAAGAAAGATGAACTAAATGTAATGTGGTGACATGGAACAGAAAGAAGATGGAGTGCCATGCCCTGGTGACACAGGTGTTAATTTTGTGCCCAGAGCACAGTGCACAGCAGCCCAAGGACCCAGGTTGGCAGTCCAGGGACAATTAAAACGAACAACTAACTGAATAAAATACTTCTTCCTCCTCTCTCTTCCTGCCTGCCTGCTGCCTGTATGCCTTCATTCCTGTCTGCTTCCTTCCTCTAAAAAAAAAAAAAAAAAAGACATTGTGGGAAATGGGAGCATCCACATGAAGTCTGTGCATAGTCAAAAGTACTACCCAGTGTGCATTTTTCAGCTTTGATAAATGTGCTTTGGTCGTGTAAGGTGTTGATTCGGGGGAACTCAGTGAAGGGTATTAGGGAATGCTCTGCACTATCTCTGCAACTTTCATGTAAATCACAATTATTCCAAAATAAAAATTTTATTTAAACTTTTAAAAAGAAAAATAAAATAGTGTCAGGCCCTGCCAGACATTGCTCCCCCAACTTGGTCACCTGAGAATCCTTTGCCTTGGCCCCAACCCTAAGACAAGGGGAAGTATCACAATGACCAGCGTTGAGGTTGAACTGCAGGCCTTCTCAAAGCCACTAATGGGGTGAGAGCTACATAACTTGAGTGGGGGGGCAGGCTATGTCATCAGGCGTCTCCCCAAATTCTTTAACAAGTCACCTTCCCCACAGACGTCACCTGGTAGAACTCCTGGCTCCAGCCTGATCCTCAGTCCTGTGTGGTTGTTCTGGCTGCTTTTCCAGCCCCACCCAGTTCTGACTTTGCCGAGCCCTCCAGACCCTTGGAGGCCGCCACCCAGTCTCAAAACGGGAGCTGCACGCCTAGCTCCGGGCCCCTGGTGATTACAGTCACCTTTTGTAAAGCAGAAGCCTGGTCATGTGAGGACGGGCATGATCGCCCTTTTGCAGACAAGAAACTTGGCCCCGGAAAGGAAACCATTTTCCGAAATTCACTCAGAGGTCAGAGCAGGCAGTGCCTCGCTCACTTGCCCACTCTGGTCGAGCACTTATGTCCACCACCTTCTCTGACACCATTCTGCTGCCCCACGCTGTCCACCTCTGTCCTCCCAGAGCTGTCTATAACCTTGTGATTTTGCAGACTTCCAGCTGCTCCCTACACTGGCCTTTCTGTTTCCACAGCTGTGGCCAGATTTGCTGATCCCTGAGTCCTGCTCCACAGGCTGGGCTCCCCTTGCTGCAGTTAATTAGCCCTCCCCCAGCCCAGAGGAGGACCAGAGAGAGGACAGGGGAAGGAGGTGGAGCGGGAGGGACAGGTGGAGGAACAGAAAGAAGGCAGCCTCACTGCCTGTGCCCTTGACAACCCAGAGGAGCATGAAAGGACAGGACATGAAAGCCAGTGGGGGGCCGGCGTCCAGCCTCAGTGCACTGACCCTCCTGCTCCAGGCACTGGGGACTGTACTACACCATGTGGCTGAACGCCCCTTACTGCTCTCCTTCAAGCGACCCAGCTATGAACTGAGATTGTCATCAACATCAGAACCCCGCCCTGCATGTTTTAATGCTCAGGGGCTCGTGGGTGCAGGCCCAGGAGACACTATAGAATCAGCAAGCTAGTGGCATTGGTCCTAAAATTCCTGAGGTGTTTTTATGCTCCATGTGTTTCCTTTGCAAAAGGAGGACCAAGGCAAAGGTGCTGAAATTTCTCTGGTGTTAACTCACATTTGCATTAAAATTGGGATCATTTCCCCTTTTCATTCTCAGTCCAAACTTAAACAGCTCAAGAAAGATCAGTAGCCTGAGGACCACAAGCAGAGGGAACTCTATAATTCAGAAGTCATGAATCTTTGTTCCCAAAGATCTCTTTTCAAGTAGAAGTACTAACACATATAATGTTAAAATAAATGCAAAGTGAATAACTTGGATGGAACAGGAGGGGATCATGTTATGTGAAATAAACCAGAAAGAAAAGAAGTACAGGATGGCTTTACCCACATGTGGAAAACAAAGAAACAAAACAAATGAACAGACAAATCTCAACAAAATTCACAGGCTGCAAGACTGGCTACCAGGGAGGTGAGGGGAAGAGGGGGACGAAAGAAATGCACAGTCTGAGGTGTGATCTCAGTATCCTAAAACGCATATGCAGTGTAAACAAAAGAAATAATAAAACTATGAAAAATAAAAATAAACATAAAATGAATCACCACACTAAAGGACAAACGGAGAAATTTTTACAAAACACTCCTTTATTAAACTCTAGGACAGACAACCTTGGGGTGTCTCCTTGGGTGTCTAAGGAATAAAAACTTTCATGAAATGATTTCTGAAGCAGCCACCGTACAGAATCCAGGAAGACAAGTTGGAGGGCTTGCAGCAGAGTTTTTGAGTGTCACGTGCTCAGGGCTGGTTCCTGCTGGCCTGTGCCCACCTGCTCACTCCTATGATCATCCTTCAGGGAGCACTTGTGAGCTCCTTTTCTGTCATCCTCTGTCACATTCCTCTGCTTTAATTTTTGTCATAGTTCTGGTCACTCTCTGAAATTAGTTTTTACTATTTCTTTCTTTTTTGTCTGCCTTCCATCTAGAATGTAAGCCCCACGAGAGCAGGTCTAACTGTTGTTGGTTCCGTTCCCTGCTGAATCACCAGAACCTAAACAGCGTGTGAGCAGACACTCCAACACACCACAGGCCATGAGGCTGATGGCATCATCACTGCTACTACCCTCACTGCTAACTGGCAACATAGTTGGCAAGTAACTTAACCCTTCTGTGCCTCAGTTTTCCCACGTAACCAGGTGAGTGTAATAATGGACCCCTTCCTTTTCTATCTATTGACTCCATGAAAGATGGATTCTAGCATATAAATACTAAATAGTCATTAGTTTTCATTATTTAGTCAGAGTGTGCGCCCATTGCTGGTCTGGTCTCTTTCCATTTTCAGTCCTGTCTGACGGAGCCCCCTGTGTCCTCAAGCCCTCTCCAGCTTCTCAGAGCCTCTCACTGCATACCCAGTAGGAGCACTTTCTGCACCATGCTCCAGAATGAGCTTCTAGTTCCAACACCCTTTTGTCTTCTCTCCATAGGACAATCTCCTTCCCATTGCCTGAACTGAATAATCTGACCAACCAAACTGATCAAAGTAAGCAAATAAACTTGTCTCTCCTGACAAAGTAGTCCATGGGTCTCCTGATTTGGCATGGCAGTGAAAAGCTAAATATGTGTCATGGGCTGGAAGGCCCAGCCCCATGTCCTTGAGAACTCCTTCCCCCTGGGAATCATCATGACCATAGTCATTACATATGGCCTCAAAGTGGTTGGCCCAAGCGCAGGCACAGGATGGCCCCCATCACTCAAGATAGCTGAGGACAGGTCGGAACATTTAGACCTTTCCTAAGGCTCAGTGCATGGTGGCATCCTCACTTCCACAGGGGAGGAGGAACTTCCTCTAATCCTCTTAGCTTCATAGCTGGGCCTACAAATCAAATGGACATAAGATAGATTAACACTTATATATCTTTTTAAACTTATACATCTTCTTAAACAAAGAGGGACAGATTGTAGGGTTGTCACAAGATAAAGGGGCTGGTTCTAGGGGTAATAAATTTCAGGACAATAACTAGGAAATATATGGGGGAAACTAATGGAAGATAAGAATTATTTTCATATGTTGGTTTGTACACATCCATTTTTGCCATTGACTCCCAATCTCCAGTGACAAGAATGTTCTCCTTCTGGCCCAGGGAAGACACTTTTCTCAGGGGAAATTTTATGACTAACTTTTAAGTATAAAGAGGAGGGGTCAGAGAGCCCTTCCTCTATGTAAGGTAAAATGATTCAACCTTATTCATTTCTCAAGTGCCTATAGTTCGAAATAATCTCAAACTACCAAAACAGCCTATTTGAGGTGACATGTCCTGAACCCCTCTGAACACTCTCCCCTTTGTTTTACTCCTGACTTTGTCTAATGATCATATCTGTCTTTAAGTCTGTGTACTTCCACTTCTTCCAGCAAGCCTCCCCTGACTTAATAAGGATCCCTGACCAGTATCTCTCAACCAGGCCCTACTCACACAGCATCCTGGTCAACTGATTCCCTATCTGAAAGGCCTTGAGAGCAGGCCCGATCAGTCTTACCCAAGTCACTACAATTCCAGCACAGGGCCCCACACAGTGGGCATTCAGTTCTATCCGTCAAGCTTCAACCTAAAATTTATTTCAGTGTCAGTGCTCAGATGATGTGTTCCTTTGCTTCTGGTTGGAAATTCAGCTGCTGATGACTTGTTGGAAAACAGGTTTCTGTGAAACATGACAAAGTGAAGAGTTTAAGGAAACAGGATGATTTTCCTCTCTCTGGTACTTCCTGTGGCTCCCAGGCTCTCCTTGACTCTTCTCCATAGTCAACTACAGCTCTGAGGGTCTAAGGAGATGAAAATAAAACAGAGTGATTTGGGCTGAACTGTTTTGATTGCAGCAACTGGAGCCACCTCATCATTCATTTGTAAAGCCAAAGTTTGGTGGGACAGTTCCCAGCCTTCTGTTAAATACCTTCTTAGACTTAGTAAGATGGAACGATGAGTCCTCTTATAGGAATTTTCCCACATCCAGCATGTGTTGACACCAACCAGAGGGCAAACAGATTGAGATGGCTTATTTGCACTGGGATGGGTACTCAAAAGATTCTTCTATGTACTGGTTGTCCTCACTTGTTTTCCTGCTGGGAAAATTAGCAGAATTCACTGAAGAGAAGCTGAGAGGGAAGAATCCCTTGAACGGCAGCCACGGGTACTATGAGTACAAACAGAAAAAAGATTAGATATCTTTTGAATAGAAATGAATATATATTTTATAAATATGTAGACATACTCTATTTGCCAAGAGTAAATGTCAGTTCCAATTAGAATATTCAAGTACAAAAAATGAAAAATTACATTGCTATGACAGTTAAGAAAATTAGAAATCATTACACTGTTCTAAGAATAGCATTAAGGCACTGGATAAAAATATCCCTTACATATGAATTATCTGAATTTTTATCTTTAATATTCAGATGTTCGATTTTTTTTTTATATATTTTTAATACAATGATTCAGATGTATTACTTTTTTTTCTGGAAGATAGATTTTTAAACAAGTATGTAATTCATACCAATGAAAGTAGTGTAACAACACTCAGGTTCAACAGTACTTAGCACTAGAAAAAGATTTATATATCTGGATGATTTTACTTTTAAACAAATTTTGTTTCATCACAACAGTACATCAACCACAGTAAGGTTTATTAAAGCATGGAAAGCTATTACGTTACTAAGCATTAAAGTTCTATAATTTGATACAAAAGCTTACCATTGTGTTTCCAGTTGGATAACTGTTTCACAAATATAAATTTCTATAAAGCTATGGAGAGGTTAGAGTTTCAGAAATCAACTACAACTAAAAATATATTCCCAAAATGATCTACCAGAACTTATGAAATGCAGCAAAAGCAGCACTATGAGGGAAGTTCATTGCAATCCGGGGCTATCTCAAGAAATAAGAAATATCATAAATAAACGATCTAATCCTACATCTAAAGAAAAGAGAAAAAGAGCAATGGAAGTCAAAAGTCAGTATAAGGAAGGAAATAAAATAAAAATTAAAGCAGAAATAAATGAAATCCAGAAAATCAATGAAAACAAAATCTGGTTCTTTGGGAAAAAAATAAACAAAAGTGACAAACGTTTGGGAGAAAAGAGAGAAAATTCTCATAGCTAGAATTAGAAATGAAAAGGGAGAAGTTATAACAGGTACCACAGAAATTCAAAACATCGCAAGAGACTACTATGAACAACAGTTTTATGCCAATAATCTGGACAAATTTGAGGATATGGACAGATTTTTAGATATATACATCTTACCAAGACTGATTTGAGAAGAAATGGAAAACCTGAAGAGAACTCAAACAAGCAAGGAAATTTAAGAGGTAATAAAAAGTATCTCCAAAAATAAAGACAGAGGACCAGATAACTTTACTAGTTAGTTTTACAAAAACTTCAGAGAATTAATACCCATTCTTCTCAAATTGTTCCAAAATACTGAAGAACAGGGAACTCTTCCAAACACTGTCTATGAGGATAATATAACACTGATACCAAAAGCTGATAGCAACATCACCAAGAAAGAAAATTATATCTCTAATGAACATAGATGAAAAAATTCAATGACAAGATTCAATGACTGTTTATGACAAAAAAAAAAAACAAACTTGTAAAATGGGGATTGAAGTTACACATCTCAGCATAATGAGGGTCATGTATGATAAACCTACAGCAAACATAATAATCAATGGTGAAAAATTGAAAGCATTTCCTCTAAGCTCAGGAACAAGACAACACTGTCCACTTTCACCCCTGCGATTCAACATCATACTAGAGGTCTTAGCCAGAGAAATTAGGCAAGAAGAAATAAAAGGAATTCAAATCAGAAAGGAGGAAGAAAACTATCACTATTTGCAGGTGACATAACGTATGTAAAAAAACCCAAAAACTCCATCAAAAAACTGCTAGAATTAATCAATGAGTGCAGTAAATGGCAGGCTACAAAATCAATGCACAAAATCCATTTAATTTCTATATGCAAATTATTCAATGTAATAGAATGAAATCAAGAAAACTACCCCTTTTACAACAGAAGCAAAAAGAATCAAATATCTTGGAATGTACTTAACAAAGTAGATGAAAGTTCTGCATAATGAAAACCATAAGCCTTTCTTAACAGAAATAGAGGAAGATACAAGGAGATGGAAAGCTATTAGCTGTTCATGGCTGGGAAGAATTAACACTGTTAAAATGGCCATGTTATCTAAAACAATATACAGGCTTAATGCAATTTCCATCAAAATCTCACAGGCATATTTCAAGGAAATAGAACAATTTTTTTTTAATTTACATGGAATAACAAAAGACCCTGAATAGCTGAAAGGATCATGGAAAAAAAAAGAGAAAAAGAACAAAACTGGAGGCATCACACTCATAGCTATACTTCAAAGATATAGTGATTAAAATTGTATGCCACTAGAATAACAACAGAGACACAGAGAAGTAGAATATAACTGAGTCACCAGAAATAGACTCACTTATATACCGTCAGTTAACTTGTAATAAAGGAACCACGAGCATATGATGGATAAAGGAAAACCTTTTCAATAAATGGTAATGGGAAAACTGGACAGCCACATGCAAAAGAATGAAGCTAGACCACTCTCTAAAGTCATACACAAAAATTAATTCAAAATGTATTAGAGACTTGGATGGAAGAGTGGAAATCATAAAATACTTGGAAGACAATATAGGAAACACATTCCATGACATCAGTCTTGGAGAGGTCTTTAGGAACTCAACTCCAGCAGCAAGGGAAAAAAAAAAATAAGAATAAACAAATGGGGGACCACATCAATCTAAGCAGCAAAAGAAAACATCATCAAAACTAAAAGACTACCTACTAATTGGGAGAAGACATTTGCATTTCATATATCTGACAAGGGCTTAATATCCAAAGCATACAAAAAATTCATAAAACTCGATAACAAAAAATAATCCAATCAAAAAATGGACAAGAAAATTGGATAGACATTTCTCCAAAGAAGACAAACTGATGGCCAGCAGGAGTATGAAAAGTTGTTATTCCTCACTGTTATTAGAGAAATGCAAATCAAAACAAAAATGAGATATCACCTTACACTGATGATATGGACTTTCGCTCAAAAGTCTGGAACCTGCAAATACTGCAAAAATGCAGAGAAAAGAGAATACTTCTACACTTTTGGCGAGAGAGCAAATTGGTGCAACCCTTATGGAAAGCAGTATGGAGATTTCTTAAAATATTAAAAATGGAAATTCCATATGATCCCATCATCCCACTTATGAGTATTTACTCAAAAACAATACTTTGTGGAGAAATATGCACCTCCATCGTTATTGTAACATTGTTTCAATAGCCAACAACTGGAAATTACCTTAATGCCCATCTGTCAGATGAGTGGATAATATTGTACATATAAAACAATGGAATACTACACAGCCCTTTGAAAATATGAAATCCTGTCATTTTAGACAATACGATGGAACTAAAAGGGATTATGTTAAGTGAAATAAGTCAGAAGAAGAAAGACAAATACCAAATGATCTCATTCCTTTGTGGAATATAAAGAAACAAAACAAAGAAACAGACTAAACAAAAGTCAACCCTTGGACATTGGCAATAGGACTGAGGTTACCAGTAGGGAACAGGGTGAGCAATGGGGGAAAGTGGTGGTGAGTCCAAAGGACTTTGGTAAAGAACTTTTTGTGATTTGGTGGTGGGCAGGGTGTGTTGTCATATATCTGAGGAATGGGGAACATGCACATATGGATTTATATTACTTTGTAAAGCAAAATTACCTCAATAATCATTAAATTAAAAAAGTATTCCCCCAAATTAAACTTTAGTATGTTAAAAAAAAAGTTTCATCTTGAAATATAAGTGTAATCAGATAGTCTTAATATGAATGAGTTCTGTAGTTTCAATGGACTGATGCTGCTCTGTGGTACAGATCACTGCAAAGTGGCAGTGACTGGGAAAGAGTAACAGTCTAAATTCATCATAAACCAGCAACTTAAAAATAACAACAGTGAATATATGTGATGTCATCCATTCTGACTTATTTATTGATCTTACCCTTGAAAGAATTTTTCCATAAATGACAACAACTGGAGCCAGTCACCAGATATAGAATGATACAGCAAATAAAAACAGGAAATCATTGCGTACTTCACCATTTCTCTAACTTTGCTTATGATGACCTTCTGTGATGTGGGATCTTTGTTTTACATAAAACTGGAGTTCTTATGAACTTTTCTTTTGTTCAGGTTGCTGTCTAATTCCATTAAAAACTGGTTCTAAGCACTTTCAAATAAGTGATCTCATTTTATCACTTCATTTATTATTAAAAAAATTAATGGACAATGTTTAAATGCTAACTTTCATTTTAATTAAATTTTAATTTATTAGACATAATTCAATTGATAGACAATTGATTATCATAAAAATCTTCATTCTCATTAAAAATATTTAAAAATGATAAAGATTTTAAACTAAGACAAACAAAAGACTGAAAGAAAATAGAAAAAGCAGCAAAATTATCACAGTTGATCATGGGGCTATAAATTTTTTTTTAATTTATTTATATATACCATTATATTTTTTCTAAAAATTCTATCAAAAATAAGTAGCTTTATAATTAAAATCACTTCTTAAAAAGATTCATTGAGAGTTAATTGATATATACTAATTCCCATATTATTTGTGTGTACAAGTTGGTAAATTTATATATACACCCATGAAACTATCACCATAGTCAAGATAAATGTATCTTCTCTAGTTCATCCCAGATACAAAATTTCTTCAAAATGGATCAAAGACCTAAATACAAGAGTTAAAACTGTGAAACGCTTAGAAGAAAATATGTGTGCATGGTAGTGATCATGATGTAGTTCACAGGGATGTCAAAGTACACAGCTGCTGTACCTCAAACTTAGACATAAACCAAAGCTGCCTCGGTTTTAAAAAAGAAAAAGAAAATCAGGCATAGGTACAAATCTTCATGACTTTGAAGTAGGCAACGGTTTCAAAACACATGTAACAAATAAAAAAAAAAATTTAATGTCATCAAAATTAAATATGTGCTTCTAAGGACACTGGAAGCAGAGAGGCAATCTACAGAATGGAAGAAGATATTTGCAAGCCATATTTTATAAGGAAAAGTGTATTCAGAATGCATCAAGAACTTTGACATTTCGACGAAAAAAAAAAATGACAACCTATTTAAAAACGGGCAATGGGTTTGAAAAGACATTCCTCCAAATAAGATATATAAATGGCTAAGAAACACACAAAAGCATGCACTATCCACTTTACACCCAGTAGGATGGTTATAATGAAAAAGACAGAAATAACACATGTTGGCAAGTGTTGTAGAAAATGGACATTAGGTTGCAGCCAGTTTTTTAATCATACAAACAAAGCTGCAATGAACATTTGTGCACAAATCTCAATTAGCAGCATCTTTCAGAAAGCAGCTTTTAATTCTGATGACATCTAATTGATCAATTTTTCATTTTAAGGATCACCTTTCAGGATTTTATCGAAGAAGTCTTTGCCTAACCCATGTCACAAAGATCCTATGCTTTCTTCTAGACGTTTCATAGCTTTATATTCAGGTCTGATTTTGTACACAAGGATGTCCAATTATTCCTGCACTATTTTTGTGGAAAGACTGTCCCTCTAGTTTTTTCAGTGGTTCTTTTCCTGCCATTGGCTGGTTTTCTCACATACCTGCTTCAGTACTTAGTATTCAGTGAAAGGACTGAGAGCTCCTTCTTTGTGCAGTCTTTTCTCTTCGTCTCTCCAGACTCTTAAATCAATCTGCTCCACTCAAGGAGACTTCTGCCTTCTGCCTCAGTTTCCTCCTTGTGCTGTAGCCTGGAAGCTCTATAAACTGGGATATAGGGTTCGCCTTGCTTGTCTGACATTTCTCAGGGATCACTGTCCTTCGCGACCTGATCTGATAGCCAGTAGCTAAAAAACCATTGTTTCATGTCTTTGTTATCTAGTGTATTCAGGTCCATAAGAAGGTATCCTGTCTTTGTTACTTCATGTTGGCAAGAAGCTGTTCAGGTGAGATTTTAATTAACTGCTGGATTTTGAAAGTAAATATAAGGAGAGCCCATTTCTTTTGGAAGCTCAATTTTCTATTATGTCTGACTCTAGAAATGTGGAGGGAAACTGTCACTGTAGTCATCGAGGGCCATGCCACCACAACATTCCAGAAACAATGCTGTCTGCAGAAAGATGTTTCACACTAGCATATCTAAAAAGTACTGTAAAATTGCCTTCTCTGGAGGTCCTAAAACCTTCTCATGGTTTCTTTCCCTTCTCTTATCAAATATACTCAAATTCCAAAGGAACTGACCTTTCTGAGATTCTCAGCTGTTATGACTAACCAAACCTCAGTCCAACAACGGCAGTGTTTTCACACAAGAAAATAAACCCAAACTAAATAGCCAAATAACATACACACATAAATGTAGAGAAATAGGCATTTTAGATAGTGGATCCTGGGTCAACTATTAGTGAGTTTTATAAGCCATATGATAAGCAACTTTCTATACTTCGATTTTTAGCTCTTATTCTTTGTTCTCGCATGCTCCCTTCTGCTCATCTGTCTCTTTTCTGCCTGCTTCCTGGTTCTCTCTTCTCTCCTTTCTAATTCCCAAAAAATACTGGGTACACTCAGAGGATTTTTTTTTTTTTTTTTTTTTTTTGCTTCAGCTGAAAGTTATTAGAGAGCTTTTGACTATACAAAATGAAATATAAAAAAAAGAAAATTAAAACTCACATTTAACTGGATGTTGATGCTTTTACTTTTAATATGCTTTTGCTTTTAATATACTATGTACATTAGTTGCTTATTTTGGCTTAGACTGAAAAGTCAACCTCTGGCAGAGACAAGGTAAGTAAGTACCTTTGAGGATGAAATATCATGAAGCTGATATTTTATAAATGTCTGGAGACTGAACAATCTTCATGGAAAAGCAATATAAACTGCCACCCTTTATAACCATCCTTCTGGGTTAGTGCTGCCCTGGATGAAAACTTAGACAGCCTTCAGGATTTTCTTACCCACTGCTGGCTCTCCAGAGGGAAATGAGAGCATCCAATGCCTGGTAACAGTCAAAGGCTCTGCTCTTGCAAAAGCGCAATATTACACTTCCTCTCATCATAGGCATGTTGTGAACAGGAAGCCTGTAGCATATAAAGGAGGAGTGATTACTTTTTTTCTTTTCCTTGTCCTTTTTTTCAATTTTACTCCTCTCCTTTTTCACCATTTTGCTAGTCATCACTCTAATTTCTCCTGGGTCACTAGCTGGGGGAAGAGGAAAGAGGAATGAGAAATTGGTCCTAGAAGAAATAAAGTTCCTCCATTTCAGGTCCTGCCATAGCTGGCTTAATTTTCTATCTCTGCGAAAATAAGTTGTTGAAACCACCTTTCTCTCATGGGGGCAAGCATGGGTTCCTAGCAGATGCCCCTCAATCAAATGGGTGCTCTCTTGTAGTCCCCGTGACAAGAACATGAGCATTATCTAACATCTTTGGTTGGTTGCTTACACCTCTTTGCAAGGCTTTCCCATAGTGGTTCTCTCTGGGACCATACCCAAGACAGGCCTCTACCTCAAGGAAAGAAAGCTGAAGCATTGAGCTAGCTGGGGAAGAATACCCAGGACCAAGGGATTAGTGACCACAAAGGCCCTAACTGGAAGGGTGCTGTACATATCTGAAGAAAAGCAAGAAGACCCATTTTACTGGTTCACAGTGAGCAAGGGGGCCACTGGGAAGAGATGAGTGCAGTGAATTTTAGGTAGTGGCACATGTGGGGCCCTGCAGACCAAGATCTCATTGGAGCCATGGGTACTAATGGGAAGAGGGATATGATCTGATATGAGTTTTAAAAGGATCACTCAACTATTACGCAGAAGCTAGACTTTGGAAGAAGGAACAATGGGAAAGGCGGAATGTAGATTAGCTACAAAGCTTTGTAATAATCCAAGTGGAAAAGGATGGTAGCTTATACCATGATGGAAGTGCTGAAGTTAGTGAGAGGTGGACAGGTTATATTTTGAAGATAAATTGATTGGATCCATGACAAACTGGATCAGGATTGTTTAGAGAAGAATCAAAACTGATTCCAATGTTTTGACCTTAACAAACCTTAACAAAGTGGGAGGAAGGAGTTTGCCTCAGGAAAATTACCTATTTGGAATAGGGATGGAATCAGGAAATTGTTTGGCTTGTTAATTTTAAGATCATGTAAGAAAGCCAATTGACAAAATCAAGCCAGCAATTACTGGAGTCTCAAGTTCAGAGGTTTAGACTGGAGACAGAAATCTTAAGAGTCCTTAGCATATACATGCCATTCATCTACATGTAATAGGACTGAGTTAATAAAAGGTAATAAAATGGATAAGGAGGAGACAAGGACATGGCTAAGTCTTGGGGTCTCCAATCATAAGACATGGAGATAGAGAAAGACAGCAGAAACCAAGAAGAGTAACCAACAGGTAGGAGAACCAGCTGTGTCCTAGAAGTCAAGATGAAGTTAAGTTCCCAGGAATGATCAACCGTCAAATGCTGCCAAGGTTGAGAAGATGCATAGACCAGACTAACTGGTGACCTGAACAATGACTATTTTGGAGAAGAGTTAGACTAAGTGTGGCCAAAAGAGAATAGGAGGAAAGGAAACACAGTGAATGAGACAAATCTTTTGAGGATTTTTGCTATAAAGGGTAAAAACAAACAGGAGCTGGAGGGACATGTGGAGTCAATGGCGGTTTTGGGTTCAGTTGTGTTTTTGAGATGGGAGACATTAAAGCATGTTGACGTGCTAATCAAAAGAATGTAGGAGAGAGAAGTGCTTAAGCATAAGAGAAAGGATTTATTCTAGGGAGGGTCAAAGGGTTCACCCCACATCATGGTCTAATGACAGGAAGACCAGCAGAATCAAGGGGCGCTGATCCAAGGAGGATATATTGCAGGAAGCATCTGCAAAAGGGAATGAAAATGGAGAAGAGCTTCCAGGCCTAAGCCTTGGAACCTCTAATCTTAAACTATGGTGGTCCCTACAGTTCAAGTTATATTCTGTTTGCCTCTATTTTGTCAATAAAATATAGAGCAAGTTCATTAACACAGTGAGGTTGGAAGTATGAAATAGCAGTTTAGGAGAGTGGAAAATGGAGTTAGACTACCAGGCAAACCCCTGCTGAGGCCATTAGTCATGGGGTTCAGGGAAAGCAACCACTGTGCAGGGATCCCAGAGACGGTGTGGAACAGATACAGACTTCATAGAAACACAGATGAAAATATGCATGTTAGCAGCAAACGTGTTGAATTTATCCTGAAAGTCTACCAGGAAGAAGTGAAACAGAAACTTTCACAAATAGCTGTTCACTGCATAAATTGGAATAATTAACTTCAGAAATCATTTCCTGAGTCTTGAAAATATTCAATTTGCACTTCTAGGAATCTAGTCTAAGAAGATATTAAAAAAAAACTAATAAAATGTGCACAAATATTTATGTAATTATTACACTTGTAAAAAACTGGAAATAGCTAAATCACTAACATTAGGGAGGTGGTAACTCAAATAACAGGACAATCGTCTTCGAAGGGGGAGCAGTCACTGAAACTCATATTTGCAGAGAGCCTTCAAAAACATGAAAAAAGTCTTAAAATAAAATGTTATTTTTTTTTAAAAAAGAAGCAGAATAAAACACATTTTTAAAAATCATGGGGACGATTCCAAAATATTGATTGTAACTATCTATGGATAATAGGATTATAGAGGATTTAAATTTTCTTTATTTTTTACTGTATTTTTCTGAAATGAGTATGTATTTCTGTCTAAATCAGAAGAAAAATGCTATGTTAAATATCTGATGTCTCCTGAAAGTAGGAGGATGAACTCGAGGACCCCAGGGTGCTTCCTCATCCTCTGTCACTTCGCTTCTCCAGTCTCATCACTCAGATGCGCTCAGGCCTCATCATAGTCAAACACTAAAGCTTTAACCTGACGTAAAACAGTGTAATTCATTCACAATGAAAATTTACTCAGGGTGTAATAACAGATTTTCATCTAGAATGCTGAGCATCTCCTGGCTCCTTACTTTCTAGACTTACTCCAGACCTCCCGGAATTTGGAGATGGCCTTCTGGAACTTGAGAGCACTTAGACTCAGGCAAATCTCCTAACCAGAATTCCCAAAATTCTTTTAGTTATAAATTCAGCAACAAACAAAACCCCCAAAATATCAGTGTATCAAAAGGAACTTACACTAATGTAATCGCTGAGCTATTGCTACTTGACCACCCACAGTCAAGGCACAACAATTCTCCTGTATTTGTGTGCTGGCTGGAAGGAGTCTGACACAGGCGGCACGTGGCTGGGAAGCTCTCAGTTGCAAACTGGGAAAGGAAATGAGTCGCTGATCCTCCTTGGACCTGGGGGCTAGCTTGGCAAGTTCTTAGGATGATGGCAGATTCATGAAAAAATTAGCCACACCCATGCATGTGGGCCCCTGCTTAAATGTCTGTTAACAGCCCACTGGTCAAGTCACCTGGCAAGTCCAAAGTCAAGGAAAAACTAAACTACATCTCTAATGGAAGGAACTGCAGGACCACACGAAGAGTGTGAAAACAACGAAAAGTGAAGATTCTGAGTCAATAAATCAACTTGCTCCAAACTGGAGTGTCAACATAAATTTGCAATAAGTAAATGACTCAATCAAAACCCTGTCTTGGACAGCTCCTATTCCTAGTTTCCTTTCTTAACATCTCTATTGAAACCCAGCATGCTCCCCACAAACCCCAACTGCAATATTCTGCCCAAGAGAATTTCTCATGCATACTTGCTGCAGAGGAGAGACTGGAGCCAAAGACCTAACCCTCCTAGATGGGTCAGGAGTTAACGAGCATCACACTAGGGAGAGACAGAAACCTTCACTTTTCTCTGCCCCATGAATATCAGAGACTGGAGCCAATCCCAACTCTCTAAGTCAGCCTCAAGGCCATCCAGTCTTCCCTGCACCCCAAAGCCCCCTCACAATGCTGAAACAGGTCTAGAGGGTCATTTCTGCAGTCTCTCGTAGCAGCTGAAGCCTGAACTGCATGCTATCAGGTTCCTCCTAAATTGGAGATCTGGGGACTCTTATCACACTAAAGAGCATGCATTAATGCCTCTAGAACATGTTTAATGCAGTCTGAATATCCCTCTCTCTCTTACCCCATCCTCCTATTCTTCCTTCTCCTTTTCCTCTGTCTTTTTATGTGTATTTCCAAAGCTGACCTAGACCCTCAACAAGGACCCTGAACTACATAACTATACTGCTCAGGTCCCAGAAATAGATGCACCATAGTAATGATCTGCCTCTCAACATTACACTTACGTCATTCACAAAAGTCATCCACCTCCTGCTATGACACATGGTTGAGAGCACCAGACTTTGGACTCAGACAGACCTGAATGGAAACCCGTCTCCCTCTCTTACTTACCATGTGACCAAATTGCTTCAATCCTTGGGTTCCTTGTGGTAAAATGAAGATAATGACATCAGAGGACTTGTGTGAATATTGTGAGATAAAAATGAAAGTGCTTCTATGGTGCCGGCCACAAAGTGCCCAGTAAAGTGCAGCAACACCAATTTTATGTGGAAAAGGTAAGCCCCCAGCAGGAAGAAACCCTATTCTTTTAAACTCTGAGGAGCAGTAGCCCTGCATCATGAAACATGGATACAGTATTTGAAAAACTTTAAAGACTTGTGTTTACCTCAGAGGCAAAAGGAAAATGTTTGGACCAATTTGGAGTTAACCACACATGGGTACTAAACGTTAAAATGGGGATTTTTTGTGGTTTTATCAACAGCATGCAAAAATGCAGGTGTCTGCGGCTAGTGAACTTAACTGTGAAACAAGTTAAGCAATAAGCCAGGAGCACCTGGTGGCATCTGTTAGACAGATGATTGCACTACTCTGAATAGATGAAAGACAAGAGATTTGTGTACTTTAAATGGTAAGCTCTGTAGTATATGAGCGTTATCACAATAAAGCTATTATTTAAGAAATTTGTCTTTAAGACAAGAGGAAGCCTAAAAGGGCTTTCAGCAGGTGATGGTGACTTGGTCTGACAGCACACTGGTTGTTATCTTAATAATGCTTGAAAAGTGAGGCTGTGGGAGCATGGAGCCTGCTGATCCCAGTGAAAAGCAAGGCAGTGGTGCCTGGGATGGAGAGAGGGATGACTTGTGAGATGGCAGGAAGGTAGTGGCCAGGGAACATGCTCATGGATTGGTGATGACTACATTATTAGGAATGAGGTTGAACTCTACTGGGGAGTGCCTGATGGGAAAACAGAAAGACCCCCAAGTGATTTAACAATAGGTCAAAGGATAGAAAAAATGGAGAACGTGCAGAAGAAGCTTTGTTATTCTCTTACAAAACCACATCTGCTAAGCCGTGCAAACAAAACAGACACAGCACACAAGATGTACCAGACCTACTTCTAATCCTATTTATTGCACTCAAGTTGCTGATAGGTAACTCATGTGGCTGGCATGGGAATTCACCTCTAGAAAGTTGTCTTTTCTGTACCCAAACACGAAACCCGTTTCCAAGGTTCTCACCCCTGCCCATGTGGGCTGTACAACGCAGGAGCTGGCTTTGTGATTGACATGTGGTCATGCTTCTTTAAAAATATAAATAAACAAATAAACCAATGTGCATTGGGAAAGCTACACACATATCCTTGGAATATCTCCCACTGAAGCAGAGGGTGACGCTTTGTAAGTGAGTAGGCGAGTGATGCAGGCAACGAATTCAGTAACTGCCAAAACCAAACTACAGCTCGGCTGGGGTTTCCAGTACCTACCCTGTGTTGGGGACTACGGAATACGGCATAGAAAAGTGGTCCATGTCCTGAAGAAGCTCACAGGCTGGTGGGGCAGAGTGGTTCTGTGGTAGACAGGTGTGAGGTCACTCACTGCCATGATGGGATGCACATGCGCCCAGCTTCGGGGGTGGAGGGAGGCACAGGAGGTGACCTTGGGGGACAACTTCCAGTCTATGCTTTTGGACCCTAATGCTGACCTTGCATTGATCAGCCCATGGAGTAACTTCCTGGATGGGAGAGCTCACTGCACATGCAGAATGGAAAGGCAGAGAGGAGGCACTGGGATATGGGAGACAGACCAAACAAGAAGAATTTTCAGGTAAAATCCCAAGACTAGAGAACAGGAGGGTCCACTCTATAGTTGCCATGGAGAGGTTGTTGACTCTGAGGACCCCCAAGAGTGTCTTGGGATGTTATATGTGTTCTACAATTTTGTTTGGATGGTGATTGCAGAAGGGGTGGGAGTGGTGTGT